>MU001740.1:0-209638 GCA_010093585.1 Melanomma pulvis-pyrius CBS 109.77 | reverse complement strand
GTTAATAGGAGCCATGGTTGTAGAGTAATTGCGTGTTGAGTTGTTGCGAAAAAACGGTTAAATCGTGCGTCACGTGATGCCCGTGCGTTAAGCGATGAAACACGGTACACCTGAGTAACTCAAGGCTGAACATCGAAAATAGAAAATGGGTGTCACCACGGAAGAATGGCAACAACAGGAGAGAGAGATAATTGATGAATTCTTTAAAGTCAAGGTTCCTGAAGTTATCAAAGATAGTGCGGACACTACCTGTACCGAAGACTCCTGCATCGAACTTGGGAAACAAGTCATACAGGCTGATGACCTCGAGCTTGTCCATAACCAAGGCTGCAACAGCTTTACCCTGGTATGCCATCGCAAGTCAAAGATTATACAGTTCCGCCTGCGACCTTTCGATACCACGATTACGGACTTGGCCCATAAGATCTACGGCACAAAGGTCCCTCGAACCACCTTTCATGGCGCCTTTCCTCTGCCGCTGTATAGCAGTGGCATCATACCTGGAAAGGTACATGTGCTTCAACCGTTTCCTGAAGAATTCCCAATAGAAAGACAGAAAAAGACAGTCATTGATCTGGGCCAATTCGTCGCAAAAGCAACACACTTTCCACAGCCTAAGGCTTCGTACCGGGTGGATAGCTGGACTATGAAGTCAAAGGAAACTCTCGACCGGCTCTATCGCAACTCGTCTCTCCAAGCTGCTCCAGAGATTGCCGAGATAGTGGCACGTCTCCGGGAAAAGGTTCACCTCCTTGACCTCCTCCCTGCTGTCTTGACACATCATGACTTCTCTGAAGTAAATATCCTCGTAAACGACACCGGGGATGTAACAGGCGTCATAGACTTTGACGTGGCAGGTATCGAAGCATTCGGGATGTGTATCTGGGGAGTGTATGAATGCTTCCTTGGCTCTATGAATGACGGGAAGTGGTCCTTTTACGATCAAGCTGCGGTTGGTTATCCGGGACAAACAATTCATGGTGTGCTGGAGACAGCGTTCTGGGATTCACTGTGGTCTAACGTCTCTCAAGAACTGAAAGGGAAGCGAGAAGAGTTGGAAGCTGCGGTAAGGGTGGCTTTAAGCATTGGATCCATCAATCGATACTTCATCAGGGGCATGATGGACAAGATTGATGAGAGCATCAATGTTCATCGTTTGTCGCTGGAATACGCTAGGGGCATTCTGCCAGCTGTTTGGAAGGATTGAAGCTGGCAGACGCATTCCCTTCAGATGATGGTAGTCCTCAATAAAAACCTTTCCTTGCGGTACCCTGCCGAGGGGTTTATTCAGTGAACTACGAGCAGCCTTATATTGGTCCCGGCAACAGCTCACCTTGCCATTGAGCCACTTCTCTAAAGGGCTGACCAAATCATTTGGATGGACCTACAAGTTGATAAACCGCCGGGGTTGGCTGCGCACTTAAGTCTTGTCTGACCTCATCTCCAGCAGACCATAGTGCCTCTCTACTGTGTCTAATATACAGATATGCTGTCATACTCCCATCGCAATTCATTCTCGGATGCAACTTCACTGATCCCCACGGCTCATTCGCCGTGTCCGACATGACTGCGCCGCATGCGTGGTCTCATTCCGCTGCGAGATCCCTGTGCGATTATATTAACCTTCTCTTTTGGGACATTACGTCCGTAGTTTGACTTCAGCGGCTCGCAGTGATTCAATGGACTATCCACGTGGACACATACTCGGTGTGTCCGTGACGAGTACGCCGCATGCAGATACGTGCCTCCTTCGTGTGGTCAAGATTTTCATGCAATTTTAGGGTAAGTTGCTCTCCAGATGAGCCTATTGGACTTCATTCATAGTGTTGTGTCCCTGCTGCGGCGCAGAATATGCATATGTACGGCACAGTGAAGGTCACAGACACAATATCGCAGCTTCGGGTATACACGCCACTGAAGCAAGATAGGTCGGCAGCCGGGAAAAGTATAGCCCGTGCTTATGACACGGTTCTTAACGTATGCACGTACAGTACCGTACATGCAGGAATATTCATGGCGCTTCTGACGACTTTGACCTAATACTCAGGCCGAACTCTCGGTGGTAAACTTTAAAACCATATGTGGATTATTGCCTTAGGTGCTCTAATTGGCTTGTTTTTCGGCAGCTCGCTTTTTTTGGTTTACGAATACATCCTCCTATGCCTCATTGTCATGCAATGCATGAACAATGTTCCATGACTCGATGTAGAGGCACAGGTTGGGCAAAACAGTCAATCGGGCCGTACAGGGAACCGAACACTTGCCTTACTGCCGACGAATATATAAGTCGCGAGTCATCCCAACCTCAGACAGTAAGATTCTCCATCGTTATCCAGAAGATACAACAGACAATTTCTTTCGATAACCAAACCACCCACTACACTCATCGCAGCCATGCTTTCTTCAACTCGTATGTCGGAGCTCTTCAGATTATCGGCTTTTTCTGAACAGCAGTTCTTGAATGTGATTGAGGAAAAGATCGCATTGGAAGTTAATTTGGCTTCTCTGCAGAACCAAAAACCAACTTTGGCGAACTTGTTTTACTTCCGGAGCATCCTGGACCGCCATCTCTCGCATATTAATTATATGCTCCAAATGAGTGTAAACAAAAATGAGTTTCTTCACCACGGCCGCCGTTCAGGGGTTCAGGAGTCGCAGAGCCTGAAAAACGCTGCTCAACAGTCTGTTGTCGAACTCCTTGGCTTTTATCAAGACTTGCAAGCTCAGGCACAGATGCTCCGTGAGAAATTCAGCCTCGGTATGACTGTAATGAGTAACAACAGCATGATTGCAGAATCAAGACGAGCTATCGACCAGGCTGAACTGGTGACCAAACTCACCTTCTCAGCGTTTGTATACCTCCCTTTCACCTTCGCATCCGGTTTCTTCGGCATGAACTTCAAGGAGTTTGGGACTGGGAAACATTCTATATATGCATTTTTCGCACTTTCTCTTCCGGTATTCATAGCTAGCATGGTATTCTATTACTGGGACCAGGGCGCGATCAAGGACGCGGTCAAAAAGCTCCGTGTTCGACAAAAGCAACCTTCGAAAGGCGGCGGCATCCCGTTGACATCTATATAATCGAGATGCTATGTTACCATTCAACACGTGGCTGACCTAGAACGAATACTCGTGCATCTGCGACATCCTCATCCGAAACAGCAGCACGATAGCTAGTTGGATACGTTGCTTGAAATTCCAATCCGATTCACGTACTGCGATATCAAATTCATTAGACCTCCAGCACCACTAAAGTACGTGGTACTTTATCTGGGTTGGCAGGGAATATCCTGCGAAGCCACCACCGATGATACGATCACCTCTGATGATAGATGTGGGACGTTGATTTACAGCAAAAAAGAGAGGTGTGGCTTGCCCTAGGCACAGCGGTAATGTTTTTCTGCTCCAGGTATTGGAAGATGTATGTCTGTGAAGTGTATGACTAAGACGAACTGAAATCCGGGGTGTCGCTTGTGTCCTGCCAGACCTGGTAGTAGGGTGGAGTGTCAATATCGAAAACCTGCTGCGGAATGTGTATGTTGACCCCCAATTGATACCATAGCTAATGTGGATGACGTGATAGCATGTCTCAGGGCTCCGACTTACAGTCTTCCTGGACGATGATACAAATGAAATGACAGGAAACCTTTAGGCCAAGCCGATCACACCAGTTTACAAGACAATTGTTTCCTGGTAAGACATGTAACAGTGGTCGACCGACGGCAATGGAAACCCGTTTACATTCAACCCAACTGCCGACGACAAAGACGTAAACTTTAGTCTGCTTGGGCAAGCTGTGCGTTCTCATTGGCCGGCTGGAACAAAAGGTCATCACGACAATGTCAATGTCTTGTCAGGAACTTCAGTGGCAACGCCAATTGCTGCTGGGCTTGCTGCTTCTCTCTTGTCATTTGTCCGCCAGGAGGAACAGGGCTTACCTCCTGGAAGTGATTTTTTTTTGACCCCTGGTTGAAAGACGTTCATTCCATGGATACTGTGCTGTAGAGCATGGTCAAGCAGAGGAGAGGGTCAGGCTACGATTATATCACGCCTCACGTATTGCTTGATCAGAATTCATCGAGGGAACATATTTACAACAAGATCAAGGATATTAAGAAGCACATGTATGACTAGAATATCAAATTCCAATTTATTACAATGCCTCGGCACATTCTTCACCTTTGGCGGCAATCCACCATGACGGAAGAAGTCGACGTTTACTCATTTTCTTGAGGTGTTGGCGAACGGGCTTAACATTAGAAGGTGCGCCCTTATAGACGCCAGGGGGTATGTTTTATTCTCGAGATCTCAGTCATCAGCCTCGCGCATGCGGAGAGTGCAGATGGGTACCTTAGTCAAGTCTCGTGGATAGACTCGGCACAGGCGAGTCAAGGCTGTTTACGCGCAGCAGCATTTTTGGTGCACTCTTTTTGTGAGTCCTTCAGTGGGCCTTCTAGCATTCGCAAGTACAATGACAGGTAGTCTTGCATTTTGCGCAATGTTTGAGATCAGCAGCTGTTTTGTTGCAATTCGCATAAGCCAATTCGCTGTTTGCCATTCTCGATGGACAGCCTCAAATGAATTGGCGTGAACAATTCTGCACAGCGAAGAGGGTTTCGTGAAAGGACGGCCCTTGGTTAATAAACAAGGTGATGATGATTGCTTTGGTAGTGGACGCCAGAGTGGCTAGAACCAAAACTTTGTGCAAATACCCGCGATTGTGTTTTACACTGTTGATAACCAACGATGAAAGCAGTGTCGCCATAAGGATATCTTTCTGGGTCCGACTACCGCAGCGAGTGACAATTGATTTCCCGGCTCCCGCCCCCAAGGACTTCGTTATCTGAACAAGGGCTTGCTTGCTTGTTTCAGAGCTCATATGTACAACTATATGTCCCCAGAAAGTACGCTACGAAAGCAATGATGAAAGCCGCACTACAAGGCCTTGTTCTTGAGTCGCACCGCGATTCTTGCTTGTGACCGAGTTTGTAAAATTTGGAAACATTGCGTAATCGCCGTGTCGGCCCCTTCGAGATGAAATGGTCATGAGAATTGCAGTAACTATTTGGTCAGACTTTTGAATAAAATCGTGTAGTTAAAGAATCAAAGATTGCCCAAGGGCACATATCTAGGTAGTGACCGTATCTATGGAGCTTACTGTACAGGACGAGCACTTGAACCAAGAGCGAGCAACCTGTGTTACTTACCTAGGTATGCAATGGTACATTTGCAGGTCTGACGCCTAGCCCGTTTTTGTTCCGATAGAAAAGCACATGCTGCATATCTTCTCCTACACCCTCACTTGGCTCCACCCACTGACATAGTCTGAAATTGGTCCAAAGCGCTTTCACAAATCCAATAGGCCCGCCTTTTGTATTAGAGCGGTAGTGAGGGCCCATAACAGGTATGATCGCTTCGCTAGCCTTTCCAGCATGGTAGAAGGGTATGACAGAGACGTAGTGGTGTAGCACATGCATTTCGGCAATACCGTGGAATATGTGTCTGCCGACAAAACCTAGGTCGCGGTCTATCGTAGCCGCAGCTCCCCGAATGGATGTCCATGATTTAGAATCATAGTGCGGAAGGGTGGCATCGGTATGCTGTAGATATGTGATCGCGACTGGAGAAAGTTCGTAAGCAAGACATAACGGAAGTAACCTTTTAGATGGAAAGCAAGTCACATACCTAGCCAGTGATTAGCCCACAAGTATGGCAGAAAGTACCAAATAGCAAGATTGGACCAGCTGAACGTGTGTCCAATCCAATATAGGATTGCGAGAGTCTCAAGAATACCAAAGTCGCTGAGAATGATCCATTTAGCGTCTTTAGCTTTGAAAAGGGGACTGTTTGGACTGAAATGGTTTACTCCGCCACCCCGTCTATTCTTTTTATCTACTCCTCTTCCCTCTAGTCGTCTTTCGTGATAAATTATGACCCGTTCTATTTGCCGGGGGATAGAAGGGCCATCCCAGGAGCTGCCTGGCAAATATGGTAATGAACGAGTATATCGGAGCCTCCTCGGCAATCTCAGTCAGATTCTCAGTGGCGATGCCGACACGTTTGGCGAACTCTGAGCGTGTGCGTGGCACAAATACCATGTCTCTCTCCATATGCCCCGTAGCTTTGTGGTGTTTGCCATGAGAGATCTTCCAAGAGAAGTAGGGTACCAACAATGCCGAGTGCACGATGAAACCAACGGTATCATTGAGAACTTTCCAGCGAGACAGCGCTTGATGGCCACACTCATGACCCATGACCCATAAACCGGTGCCGAACAAGCCATTCAAAAAGCCGTATAATGACCAAAGAAGCCCACGAGCAATTTTTGACGATATATTCTGCGGCGTGACAAGATGGTGAAATAACCAGAATGTGATAGAAAGGGCAGTGACATCCCTGGTAATGTAAGGTAGTCCACGTAGTGCATTTCGTTCAAAGCATTCTGCTGGAATGGCTTTGCGGAGTTCCTAATAGTGTAATCTGGGAGTTGAAAGACGTCCCCGTTGGTGTTCACCATTGGGACAGCGTCATCCTTCTGGGATAGCTTGCCCAACCGTTCTTTGATAACATTGGAATGGGGCTCTAGTGATGAGAGCGGTAGCGGCGTCTGCGATGAAGTCGCTATCGCTGCAGAGACTGGAGCTGACGTTGCAGGAGTCATGGTAAAGACTCTGCATACACGATATGGGAATCACAAGGGTGACCGTACACGTTCTCTGGCGCAAAAAAGTGATGGGAAGCCTCGCGGGCGGAATATATCAGTAGATGATTTTTGTAGGGGGGACCGTCTTTTCTACTGTGCAGTCAACTGGCATGCATGACTACCTGCATTCTCGTTGGGTGGCTTGGTGACTGGGCGCGTAATCATTCAATCAACCTGGAGTCTGGACGTGGTACAGCGTGACTGTCATGCAGCTGTGTGCGCAATTGCCCAGGCCGAAAATTGCCTCTGGGAACGACCGTGCCCAAGTTGCCCATCTCTCCTACGCCTCCCCAGCCACTGCAGCCTCATTTATCACATGCCAAATACTACACCACAATATCTAGTTGCTCTGTCATTCTTCATTATGAACTCATTTGCCCCTACTCGTTTCGAAGCAATGCTAACTCTCACGAATCAGATTCCGAGAATGGAGGCAGTGACTCATCAGGCGATAGCTCATCAGGCGATATCTCTCTTGATCTGAAACTGAAGAGGGTCCCGAGCGAGTTGAACAAGGCAAATCAAGCCTTTCTCCCAGAAAGCGCCTTCAATCAGGTGCTCACAAAAGATTTGATCCGACGATCTTAAAAGTCGATGAAATAACGGCTGAATGTGCTGCGCTCGTCGATTAAATCGGAATTCGAGCCAAGAGACTACTAGCCATTTGTGCCTACATCAAGCTCCCTTCGTTGTACAATGCAATGAGTATATTCCAGGAGAATCGGGTTGACGAATGAGTGAGTAAAATGCTGAGTATGTCCTCCGCACTCCTGCCCACTTATCTCCTCGAGTTCCCTCTAGAGAAGAATTTCTAATACAGATTATGAGGGGCAGAACTCTAAGACGTTGAGATTCAGCGCACCTAGCATAGCGCATGCACAATCTGCGTAGCGTTGGCATGTTTTCGTGTGGCATCGGCGTCGACCTCGCAAGGGTGCCTGGGTTTTACATATGAGTACAAAATGAGTTGGCCGGGAAGAAGTGGTGTTCGAAGCTGCGCGAACTCGGCAAGCCCACTGCTGCGGTCAACCTCTGGTGCCCGTTCATCAACACTGAATCAGTGGTAACTCCTGTGTATGAAATTACTACGACGTAGTATGCGCCATAACGACATTTTCATGTTATCAAAGCTCGCCCATCATGTGGCCCGCTGTAGTGTTGGCAAAATCAACCGCTCAGGTAGGGAATACCGTTGAGGAACCACAGGATACGCCGATATTTCTCCTGCCGTAGACTTCCTGGATGTATCCACGGGATCTTTCATCTACACGAGCATGTCGCCTAGAGCCTGCTGGATGGTACCGGACCCGCTCCGATGCAGTGCTTCCGGAGCGGCCGGAATGGGCGTTCTCACACTCGTTTTCAAAGAGCTACCTTGAGTGTATCTGCGTGACTTCGACGTGGTGAGTACGCGACTTGCGTGCGGGTGAAGTCGTCCTATATCTATCGGAGGAGGTGTTCCGTGTTCGGAGGCTACATGGTTTGGTTCGATAACAAGCATATTGTCGCGCACCAATTCGAGCAGTTCCTGGAAGTATGAGGTGCATTGCAAGTGGAGTCTTGCAATCTCCTAATGAGGGATGTTAGAAGGGCTGCGGCTGGTGCTTTATTTGGGAGAGTATTACTAACTCTGTTGACTACGTCCTTCACTTTGGCTTTCAACTTGCCGTCCTGTTTGGAGAGAGTGAAGAATGTGTCGCTCCACTGCCCTCGCAAGGTGATATCGCGGGTCGAGCGTTGCTTTGTAAACTTCTCAACACATTTGGGACCCCCATGATACCATGTGCTGAATTCTAGAAAGATGCAACCCATCGCCCAAATATCGCATAAGGTACTGCAAGTGCCATCGATATCGACTTCCGGAGAGCGATACGTAGTCGGCCTTGGTACGCGACTCGACAGACTCCATTCGTCCTTATCGTTGAAATGAGCACCTCCAAAATTGGTAATTTTGAGGGTGCCGAATTTCGCTGTAGGATCTGAGGCCGCTGAGTCTGGATATCAGAGTATGTTCTCTGGTTTAAGATCCCCGTGACGACCATAGAGGATTTTACCACTGAAAGTGGCCGCCTCATCAATAGTAGGGATGGTGCGCTGGACTCTCACTCTATTTGCATCAACTGGCGCTTGTCATAATGATGATCTCGAGGTCGTTGGATATCGATGGATCTTGTATAATGCTTCAGCGAGCCCCTGGAATTGTTCAGCTATCCACTGCTCCATTATCTTGCTTCTTGCTGGCTTCCGTTCCCAGTATCCAAATAGATCAGGCTCTGCCCAGGGAAAGATCAAGTGATACTTGTGCCTGTGTTTATAAGTTGCCAATAAAGCAATCAAGTGTTGATGCGAATGATTGGTTTGCCGCAGCTTTTCCAACACTTTGCGTTCGTGATTAGAATCTTCGGGGACTCTTGACTTCAAAGTCTTTACGGCGTAAACCTTACTTCTGCCCTAAGAAGTGACTTGTAGTTAGAGACTGTACAGGAAAAGCTTTGCCTGGCTACGTACCTTGGAGGTGCAATGATCCAGGTGTATCTCAACCTTGTAGACATTGTCAAAACCGCCTTTTCGTGAGATGTGTTTATAAGACAAGTAAGGGAGGATCATCCCGTCTTCGAAGTCTTCGTGTGATACGGTTCGATCGAATTCCAGGAATGTCCAAGCAAGGACGCTCTATTGCTTTTTCAGGAAGGTCTCTGTGTCCGCTGCGGTTTTGAACCTTATGTAAGACCCTTGCATATTGCCTTTACTTTGGAGAACCTTGGCATCTCTTACTCTAGTTGGACAGGGGCACTCTATAAGTAGAAGATCTGCATTGCGGGTTCTAGAGTCGCCAAAAACTATGAAGAATCTTATGCAGGCTACGTTGACGATCGGCTGAAATGGACGGATCAAGAGTTTTGAAAAAGTCTTGAACAGCCATGTTGCTACCAAGCGCAGCTTCGAACCGAGACTGAGGCAGGAATGTTGAGGGCGGCATTATTTACTCTTCTACACATTTTACGCGCAAGAGCCCAACGTTGAGGTTTAGCTTTTGGCGCTGCTTTTGGCTGCCTTTCTACCTCGCTTCGCCTTTGTCGCATCGCTGCTTTAAAGGAGGCTCTGCTTGCTTAAGACTTACATGATCTCGCCTGAGGACCTTCCTCATGTGCTCGTCTCGCAGAGCCGTCACGGGGGTGAAAAGTTAGGAGGTGGGCCGGGCATGGGCCGCGCTCGTGTGGCTGGTGGTGGCATGTGGAGAACCGGGGAAGACCTCACGACGTCGAGAGATTGCAAAACCGCCGTGTCGCGCTCGCCCGTCGGCCCATGGTCGTGATCGAAGTGGCTTGGTATCTGCCCAGCACGCCCGCCTCATATACGACCTTCATCTGTGTGCATGCTTGCGTCGGACAAGCGGCTGCGCCCGAATTTGCACGTCACGCATTTCTCTTGAACATTTCCGACCGTGGGCCGAGGTTGATCGCATCCAAGCTCACCCACCGACGCCGACCCGACCACAATATACTACTAGACTGAGAGCCGCCCGAGCAGCCGCTGAAGCTCAAATTACCGCCTCTTTTCTCCCGTCTCCCTTCTCGTCTCCACACCTCGTCGCAGATGTTCAATGCAGTAGCACGAGCGCGAGCCCCTGCCTCCCTCCTCCGCGCACGACTCCTCCCCCAGCAGGCCTCAAGGGTGCGTACGCTGAGAACCGAGACATACCGAAGATGCAATCTGGAGTCTGATTGTTTGTGCTTCACAGATCACCGCCATGGCACCCATCGCCGCGAGACGGCAGCAGTCGACGCTGCCAGCAGGTCAGTGGTGCTCTCACTTGCCAACGCCCTCATCAACAGCATCAGAGACTGACAGCTCGACCCCGGGGATCTAGGCTACAAGGAGGACCACTCCAAGGGCGCCATGCTGCGCTTCGAAGACTCGCTCCCCCGCCTCCCCGTGCCCACTCTCGAGGAAACGGCCAGGCGCTACCTCAAGTCCGTTCACCCGCTGCTCTCCAAGACCGAGTTCGAGGCCACCACAAAAGCCGTCAACGAGTTCGTTGCGCCCGGCGGGCCCGGCGAGACGCTGCAGAAGCGGCTGGTTGCGCGCAGAGAGAACCCCGAGGTGCGGAACTGGATCGCCGAGTGGTGGAATGAGGCCGCGTACATGGGCTACCGCGACCCCGTGGTACCCTACGTCAGCTACTTCTACTCGCACCGCGACGACCGGAAACGAAGGAACCCCGCCAAGCGAGCCGCCGCCATCTCTACCGCCGTCTTGGAGTTCAAGAAGATGGTGGATAGCGGGAGTCTGGAGCCCGAGTACATGAAGAAGCTGCCCATGGCCATGAGCTCGTACGAATGGATGTTCAACTGCAGCCGTGTGCCCAAGAAGCCCGCAGACACCACCGTCAAGTACCCCTTTAGAGAGAACCAGCACATCCTCGTGATAAGGAAGAACCAATTTTGGAAGGTGCCCCATATAGTCGGCGGAGTCCAGCTCAACACCAGCGAGCTCGAGCAGCAATTCCAACGCATCTACGAGAAAGCCGAGAAGAGCGCCCCAATCGGTGCCCTCACATCACAGAACCGCGATGTGTGGACTGACGTCTATACACGCCTAAAGTCCGCCTCCGCCCTCAACGCGGCATCTGTCGAAGCCATCGAAGCCGCCTCCTTCGTAGTCTGCCTCGACGATGCCTCCCCTGTCACCCTCGAAGAGCGCGCCCACCAGTACTGGCACGGCGACGGCTCAAACCGCTGGTTCGACAAGCCGCTCCAGTTCATCGTGAACGAGAACGGAACATCGGGCTTCATGGGCGAGCACTCCATGATGGACGGCACGCCTACACACCGCCTCAACGACTACGCCAACATGCTCATCTTCACCAACGCCCTCCCCTTCGACGACCCCTCCATTCGCTCCGACCTGCCTAACCCGACCCCTCTCCGCTTCAACCTCACTCCCGAGCTCAAGTCCGACATCGACGACGCACAAGCACACTTTGCGCGTCAAATCGGCGCCCACGAGTTGCGTGTGCAAGCCTACCAAGGCTACGGAAAAGGCCTAATCAAGAAATTCAAGTGCTCACCCGACGCCTACGTACAACTTATCATCCAGCTCGCCTACCACAAATTCTACGGCAAGAACAGACCCACCTACGAGTCCGCCGCGACCCGTCGCTTCCAGCAAGGCCGCACTGAGACGTGCCGCTCCGTATCCGACGAGAGCGTAGCCTTCTGCGCCGCCATGGCCGACGCGAGCACAACCCCCGAGCAAGGACAGAAGCTATTCCGTGACGCGCTCAACGCGCACGTGAAATACATCTCCGACGCCAGCGACGGACGGGGCGTGGATCGCCATCTCTTTGGCCTGAAGAAGTGTCTGAAAGAAGGCGAGACGTTACCCACGCTATACCAGGACCCCGCGTTCACATACTCGAGCACGTGGTTCATCAGCAGCAGCCAGCTGAGCTCCGAGTACTTCAACGGATATGGATGGAGTCAAGTTGTCGACGACGGGTGGGGAATCGCGTATATGATTAACGAGAACTCTCTGCAGTTCAATGTGTGCTCCAAGGGGCTAGGCTCGGTACGTCAACACACCCCCACGTCTTCGATTCTCCTCACATCCGCAATGACAACGTGAAGTACACAAAGGAAAAGATGTGCTAACAATGTGGACAGGACAAAATGAGCTTCTACCTCAACGAAGCCGCCGGCGACATCAGAGACCTGATGCTGCCCACTCTCGACGCGCCAAAGGCCAAGTTGTAAACCACACACATACCTATTGCGCACGTTTAGGTTCCAACCCCCACCTTCGACTTCGTTTCTATCTAAACATAGATTTCCTGCACTTTGCCCATGTGTTGTATATAGCCTGTTGGTAGGATCTATAGAGGAAGAATGCTACCGTTTCTCTATTTCGTTCTAGCCGGATTCTCGCTTGCATCTCTCACAGTACGAGTACGTGGTGGAAAAGGAACTCGGTTCCGCAGCGGGGGTTTCTATCCGTAGACCTAACTAAGTAGAGAATTACACCTTACAAACCAAGCAACCTACAAATGTGTTTACGTCACCCCATTCGCCGCTCAAAGAGCAAAACTTGACCCCACCATTTTTCCTTCCGCCCGATGTGGGTCACGTGTGTATCCTTCTTCGAGCGTTAGATGTTGGAGTGATGGATATTGGAGAAGAGAGGAAGGGAGTATATTTTAGCACGCTGATACCAATCAGAAAATCTACATATGCAGTCCAATCCGCAACTCTGCTAGTCGCCGCATCAAAAAGACCCAGCTCAGTTCTGGTGGCCAATGATGCAAGCACAGCATTGAAAGCAAATGAGCCCTCTGCTCCTATTTACTCCCATCACCCTCGCCATTACTGTTATACACCATCTTTTTAGATTGGAGCTTCTAGTTTCCGGGGTTCGCCTTGACCCAATCAACACCCTTCTGGATGTTCTTGCTTAGGTCGGCCAAGCAGACGTCCAGAAGTTTCTGCTCATACTCGGTGATCTTGCCGACGGGGTGGATCTTCTCGACACCGTTGGGGCCGAGCTCGACGTTGGAGGCGAAGTATTCGCAGCCGGCGTCCTTGTACAAGGGGGAGTCTACGAAGGTGGGCTCGATGACGTTCTTCTGGCCCTGGGCAGCCTTGAGCAGGCTCTCCGCGAAGCGCGCACCGGCCATGGCCATGGAGAGGGTGGCGGAACCGGCACCATCCTTGGCCTGAACGACCTCGTCACCACCGAACTGCACACGACGGACATACTCGGCGAGCTGGTCACCAGAGAGGTTGAAGCCAGACTGAGAGAGGAGGGGCACAATGGTGGCGCCGGAGTGGCCACCAACAACGGTGATGTTCTCGTTGGCGGGGTCGGTGTTCCTGAGCTGGGAGATGAAGCGGGAGGCACGGACGACATCGAGGGTGGTCACACCGAAGAGGCGCTTGGGGTTGTAGACGCCCTTGGACTTGAAGATCTCGGCGGTGATCGGAACGGTAGAGTTGACCTAGACATATCAATTGAGCCATCCTAGAGTATTCTGATTATTGTATGCGTACCGGGTTCGAGATGATGAGGATGTTGGCCTCCGGAGCGTGGTCGGCGGCGGCCTTGGCCAAGTCGCGGACGATAGAGGCGTTGGTGTTGAACAGATCTGCGCCGTTAGTCTGAAGCAGCCCATAGGGAACTGTCAAGCCGTACCATCACGAGTCATGCCCGGCTTGCGAGGCACGCCGGCGGGAATCAGAACAATGTCACTGCCCTTGAGCGCCTCGGCGAGAGCCGACGGTGTAGCTTCATATCCCCGGACCTTTTGTGTATCAGCAGATGGAGGGCCCGGCTTCGGCTAATGCATCGTACCTCGCTCTTAGTGTTGATGTGACCAATGTCGGCGGCGACACCTAGGGGAGACTCGTAAGCTTCAAATTGCTATGCCAGATGCTACGAGGGGGGCTCACCGGGCGCGAGACGGATATCGTAGAGGGCGAGCTGGCTGACTCTGGGGTTGAGCTTTAGTAGCAGGGACAGCGGCTGGCCAATGCCACCGGCGGCACCCAGGACTGTGACCTTGGACGCCTGTATCACCGGTTGTCAGTCTGTATCCCATGCTTCCTGATTTTCATCGAGCCGGAGATGTAGCAAAAAGCAATGGAGGTGGGCGGGAGCATACCTGGCGGGCCGAGGCCGAGAAGGAGCGGCGCGAGGCCTGAGCGACTATTTGTCTGGCAGAGAACATGGTGGTGCAATTGGGAGGGGCGGAGATGGATGCTGCGCTGGAGACGACTGGAATGGTAGTTTGGGCGTGGAGGTGAGCGAGTTTTCCGTGCAGCAGCTCATCATGTTTCCGCCAAGCCATCGGCTAGCCGACCTCGGGGCGGCGCCTGCCACTCAACGGGCTGTCGGGCCACCGCAACACCACGGGAACATCGTCACTTTGAGAATTATGAATGTCTGTATAAGGGTAGGTTTCAACGACTTGCCCCCGTGTCCAGACGAGAATAGATGATCCAATGCGCTAACCCTCAATACGAGACCGATAATGACTGTTACTCGCAAACTAGCGCCACGACGACACCGCAGGTCTCTTGAGTCACGTCGACTCATCCTGGATTTATGTAGACTTCAGCCTGGAGCTGGTGTGGATATATAGCACTGCAAAGTGCCCATGAGCATTCAGACCTGGTGTTGGCCATCTTTAGCGCCACCTCTTTGTTTCCTTGTCGTCGAAATCACCATAGTCCCACAGTGTCCTACTATATCTTCCAGAAGGAATTTCAGGGACATGCTGTAATGGCGGAAGCACAAGAACCCCGTCGATGGGAGTCGACATCCGCCCCTACACACCCAGTACCATCACCATCACCAAACCCAATCGCCGAACTCCAACAAGTCTTCGGCACGCTCCTCCTCGTCACACGCGACAAGCCCAAACACCCTACTCCCAAGACCATTCCGCGCTGGACCGGCTCCTTCCGCCTATTTGACTTCCCGCGAGAAATGCGCGACCGCATCTACCACTACGCCCTCCACTCGCCCTCAGGCGTTGTATACCGGCGCAGCCGAGCCCACACGCGCACCTGGCCCTTCGAAGACACACCGCGCACGCAGCTGTTCCTCAGCTCGCGCCAAGTCTACTCCGAATCCTTGCAGGTCTTCTGCCGCGAGACCGTAGTCCGGATTACCTTCCGCTCGCAGCTTTCTGGCACCCTTCGCTTGTTTCCCGACCAGCCTGCACGTTTGCTGCAGAGGATCAAGCTGGAATACCGGTCGCATTGGCAGCTGCGCGGCGTGGGTAATAGCTGGGGCGATATGATTACGCAGGCGCGGCTTGCGAAGGAGTTTTTCCCGTTGCTGCGGGAGTGTACCGCGGTTTGGCACGTAGATGAATACGTGCTTGAGAAGACGGGTCTGGACTTCAAGGACAAGACGGTGGAGGAGCAGACTGAGGTTTGGGCAGAAGCGTTGCGGAGTTGGTACGAGGGGAATAAATTGGTGCCGCCGAGGTGGTTACGGGTGGAGTTAGTGGCCATGTGGGGATATCTGCATGCATCTTTGCAGGCGTCATTTCATGCGGCTTTGGATGGGTTTAGGAGGGAGGTTGAGGCAATGGATCGACATGGTACAGAGAATGATTTAGAGTCGTCGGGTCGGAAGTGGTTGGAGACATGGGGAGGTGGTAAGGGTAGAAAGAAGAGGTCAAGGGGGTAATAAGAAAACATAGATAAGCAGCAGTATGCAGAGAATATAGGACGACGATGGGGTTCAGCAACCTCGAGGATCCGAGTGCGATTCAATCGGGTATCTATCTACTGCCTGTTTACACAACCCGTTCCCTATACCAAAGTCCGTCTCGGACCGAAGAATCGAAAGCCAAATCTACTCAAAATTGTAGATCCGGAGCAAACCAACCAACACCAACGCTATAATGCAGACACTCAAAAGCAAACACAAAGTCTATCAAAGTCGACAAAAGAGAGCGAGACAGAGACGGCGACGAGAACATGGCGCAAACTGGATGAAGAAATTTTCCAAATATAGAAGGAACAAGAAAAAAGAAAGTATAAACAAAAGAAACATTTCAGCAAGAGTCTGAGTTGTGTTTGAAGAGTGCCGGTCGATCGCAACATCCGGGGTGCGCATAAAAGATGCATAAGTGCCGGAGTTGGGACCGCTCGGTCCTCGACGGTCAGCCGGTCATCGTCATAATGCACCGAAACCAACGCTTTTAATATTCGCTCCAGTGCAAGTCGCCGCCGACCTTCTCGTAATCATTGTCTCGTGCAAAGCGTCGTCGGGCCCTCTCCTCGCGCCCAAAGCAGCAGAATAGTCGTGCGAAGCCGTTGCGTTTCCGCGGCGCGAGACCGTTTAGTGGTTGCGACTGCGACTGCGAGTCGCTGGATGTGGAGGATGTGGGTGAGAGAGGGATGGTGGCATTTGCGAAGATGAGGGAGTCGGCGTTGCGGACCCGTGGGTCGATGAAGACTTGTCGCGAGGGCTTCTCGGTGGGAGTATAGGGTGGGGGAGGGAGGGAGCTGTATGAGCTGTGCTGGGAGTGCTGGGAGGGAGCGCTGCCCATGCTCATCGAAGTGTCGAGTGGATAAAGCATTTGGCGTTGTGCTCGTGGGTTTGCCGGGAGACCGACGAGTCGTGTGTTTCTTGGGTTTGAGGCGTCCATTGCTGTGTTCTCGACGGATATATATCCTGTTCCTCCTGGTGACAAATGTGCGAGTTGTGGTGGTGTTTGATATGTGTGCCGGAAATGGGGGTTTCCGAGGGAACGTTCGTTCCGATGAAGGAGTGTCTCGAAAATCTAGGGAATGCTTTGACGATATGAATAGGCGGTATGCAAGCTCAGCTTGAGAAGATGGGCGGGGAATGAGCGTGCGACTGAGGCCAGCGGCAGGTCGAGATATAAGGAGATTGGGAACGCAGCCCGTGGCGCACGCCGAATGCACGCCGAATGCACGCCGTAATATCACAGGGGACGCGGATCTCCCAGGCCAGGATGCTCCCCATGCCGAAGAAGGATGGTCCGTCACCGCGCCCCCGCTGACTCTCCAGAACAGGGCGTTCTGGCAGTCCGGGGGTGTTGGGAATAGCACGCGCACGCCAATGAGGTGTCGTCCAGATGAAGCCTAAGAGGACAGGTAGGAACGCGCACACGGAAATTCTTGTTTGCAGAAACACTCACTGTGAAGTTTCGAAACCGCGAATCATCATGCCGTTGCAGCTTTTGCTGCGTCAGAAAGGGGGCCGACCAGGGCCGCTCGACGATCACGGACAGGCAAACAATCAGTGCGCCCGGGCAAACAGGCAAACACTGCGTCTGTCCGCGAATCCAAACGGCCAGATTACGCCCAAAATCGAAACACGGCGCGCTCACTCTCGGGCCTCGTTTTCTGCGACCATGCGGCTGGCACTTTGGCCGGCGTTTGTTCGTTTGCGTGGTACCTGCACCCCTTGAAACGCTTCCCCCGTCGCATGTTTGTGAACACCATCATGTTTCCCCTCCCCTCCACATCACGACTGATGGCGGACATTTGCAAAGACGAACGCCCATCACCGTCGTCTCTGCTTGAGAGCTGCCATTTCCGGTCCTTCATGCACGGGAACTGTGTCAGCGGTACCCCGGGTCATCCTCCGGGGTTCGAACTGGAGTGCTGCAGGCAGCCTGGATACTTGATAACTGTATCGCCTCCCCAATGCCCTCCCTGCTCGCCAACAAGAGGGCGTGGGGCTGAGACGAGTGTGCTGGCTGAACAGCAGCAAAGCTATGTGCCGCAATACAAACAACCATACTCCCATGATCGGTCAGTCCAAGTCACCTAGTGTGATGTTGGATGCGGTCGGTTTTAGAATGGCCTCGACAAGTCGTCGACGGCGTAGTCGCGCGCCAGCAATCAACGCCGCATTCCTCCATGCGCTTCCATAGGGCTCAGTCCCAAGATCTCCAATGTGGGCCACCTAGTGCGACCGTCATCGCGTGTTTAATATAAGAATTCTCCGCCGCGGTGCGGCAGTCCAATCGCTGTGTAACCATCGGCCCCACAGCCTACTTTCCTGCGGCGCAGCTGTGTATGGGTGTTGTTGGGCGAGATTACGGTCAACCAGACATATAGAGTCGACGTTCATTATCAATGCCTACGCCGGAATCCTACATGGGGTCTTCATTCGTGGCCATTTCAGTCTGGCATCTCGTGCAGAAGAAACTCAACTCTGAACTCGGTACATTCCTTCTGTATGGAACTTCGTTATTCAACAAACTCATCAATGCGCGCCCCGTATCTAACCTAGCAGACCTGATGCTTCCGACTCTTTTCCAAGTTTTCTACTGCTGCCTGTAGCCTTTGTTTCTGCAAAACTACGGCGCTTGGATTGCGCAGTCAATAAATAACGCCCTTCCCCGGTCGAAAAACATGCCAGTGTCAACCGAAGGGGGGTGAGCTAGGGTAACCGACCTGACCTCGCCGCAAATATCGTGGCTCAGCGGCAGGCAACCGAGTGCGGCACAGTGGCCATTCAGGTCACCGGACGGTAATTCGTTCCCCTGCCGAGGACACGTCGAATGCATTAAGAGGTGGTATGTTACAAGGTATCGTAAGAGAAGGGTCGGGATGTTGTCGGGGCTGCTGGCAGGAACTATGCCAGTGTCTATTCCTTTTCAAATGTGGCGATGAAAAGGGTGCGCAAAGTGAGGTTGAATGGGTCGCAGCCTCCAAAAGTCTGAAGATGATACAAAGTTCAAGATTGTTTCCTTTTACACGGCTAGCGCGAAGTTGATCGGACGACGTTGTCGGCTTGCTGATGTCAACGATTTGAATCGAAGTCGTCTTCTCCGGTTCTTGCAATGAGGGATACGTATTCTTAGAAGGCACAGTGAAGAATATAGTTCGTCCATGGGCTATAAAGAAGGATGTGCTTGAAAATCTATCAGTAATGCCTTCTTCCACCTGTTTACACCGCACAGACTACCTGTCAGTAGCCTCATTATAGGATAGAGCACGGCCACGAAATTGCCTCAAAGAACATTAACAATTCGTCCTAACAAGTCAAAGATAATGCGATTAGCCACAGTATACTCTTTCTTCAAGGCATCCCCGACCCCTCGACCTTCTTCCTCATCCTCTTCTGCAACCGATGTCTCTTCCACGCCTCACTCCCACTGATCCCAATCCACCACACCACAAAGACCGCTCCAAACGCCACACTCCACGCAATCGCCTCGGTCGCAAACCAAATAAAAACGCCCAGCGTTCTCTTCAGCTCCTTATTCTCCGTCTCCCATAACTGTTTTGCACCGAGAATGACCTGCATAGCACTAAGCGCAACGCTAAACAAGGCGAACATGAACAGCACGACCGGGAAAAACCGCTGGAAATACGCGGCATACCGGCCCTCGTAGCGGTTGAGATGCCACCGCCGAAGGTAGAGCACGGAGTGGAAGTTGAGTGGACCGAGGACGAGCTCACCGAAGCGCCAGCGAGTGCTGATCGTGCAGCTGGGGAGCGCGTCAAAGGAGGCAATAAACAGCGAGAAGTCTTCGAAGGAGAGCTGGGCAGCGATCCTGCCGTCCTCGTAGCCATCCTTCCTCGTGAACGAGGCCAGCAGGCCATGTCTCAGTGCAATGTTGAAGTCGGACCTCCGCTGGATGAGCCTCGCATACGTTCCCAGAAACCCGAGCGCCGTCGCGAGCAGCTTTTCCCGGTCATCAGATCCACTACCACTGATGCAGTGTGGGCTGCTATCCAGCACATACTCCCAGAACGCAAAGCTCCCTAGGTATCTCGGAATCGGCTTGAAAAAGACAATGTTCTCCGCCCAGATGCAATGCATGCTCGGATCCTCGGTGACGCATATCTGCCGCTCGAGGACCATCTGTTCGCTGAGCGATTTTACCATCAGTTCGGGAGCTACCCACCAGAGCTTCCTTCCTAGTTTGTTGAGGCTCGGCGTGTCGAGATCGGAGAGGCAGTACGGGATTATCTGACTTGAAACAAGCGGAATCCGGGGCGCGTCGGGGAGGGTTTGATGTGGTGTGCGGCTATGGAGATCGTGAGGCTTTTCGGATGTGTGTTTGTATTCGAGATCTGTGCAGAGCTGGTGGTGTCTTTGGAAGGGTGGAGTATTACGCCATGGTGCTGCTGGTATGGATGTAGTTGCAGTGGTGCTGGAGCATGGGAAAGACGTTGTATATGTTGGTGTCGGAGATACTGGAGTGATTGGATATGGTTCAGTCATGGTGGTGGGTGAGGGAACATCACACAGGAGAGAAGAGAACTGTTTCGGGAATCGAGTTGAGCTTGACGTCGATTTCGATGAGGGGTTTAAGGTTAGGGTCTGGACACGAGGGAATGGCGTTCTCTGACCAGGATTGGCCAGAGATCGTGGAGCTTTCATTGGGTCGTGTTATTTGGCTGTTTGCAAAGCCACCGCCACCAAATTCGAACGGGTCGACGTCTTCAGCTGAGATCCCTAGAAAATTAAGGTCAGAAGAAACAAAAGAATTCGCACACATTACATGCGTTCTCATTCAATAAGACAGGAAGAAGAATAGTTTCCATAGTTCTAGCTGATATTTGAAGGATTGCTCTAGTCCAACGGTATCATATTCGAGATTACTAGAGCTAACATGTCCCAGAGTTAACTTCCTCTTCTACGACATCAGACGAGAACAACTCGAAATGGGTGGTAGAAAGCCCAATCTAAAATAAGCTCCGATAACAGAGTCACCTGAATACGAAATACGATCTAAAGCAGCGCATTCTCATCAGCCGCCTCAAGTTCTGCTCCGAGTATAAGATGATGCTCTACTCCCACCATCCCAAGAGTACACATCAACATCACCATCAAGAGTCATCCGCGGAACCTTCGAGGTCATATTCGAAAGCCGCATTAGACATCGAAGCAGATATCCCTTATGTCGAACAACAAATATAGAAACACGACACAAGCACACTGTCACTCGACTCCTCTCGTGCTGAAAAAATTCTAGACACCATAGGCCTCCAACTGGACACACCCACGACTAGGAGGAAAAGGAGATACACAGGCCCACTGCGACGAATCTACGACGAGGTGCGAGACAAGCGAAGCCGAGAAGTGGGCATGGAATCCTTCCCACTATTTGCGGCGCCTCCATAGTGGATAGGTCCACAGCGCACGTAGGAGAGGACGCGGACAACGCGCGCGATCGACATGGTAAAGAAAATGTAACGGGAGCCTAACGTTGACGGGAATGGGGATGTGCTTGTAAGACGGCATTGGAATGGTAGGTCAGCATACGACTCCTCCCTTTCTCTTCTCCTAGGCTCCTGGGTATATACGGGGTAGCAAGTTTGTTCGCTAATGATATGCGATAATTCGTTCAACAGCACGAATCTCGATTTCCTGCTCCGACAGCGCGAGACTACGGAGGTGGTTGTTGCGGGTTGAAGGCGAATGCGTGTGTGGAGGTTACCGCGCGATATGCGTATGACTTGTATGTCTCAAACCTCTTTTTGACACGGGTTTTGGATAGTGCTGATTCTAGGATTGTGATTAGTAGCATGTTACGCTTCTCGGTGATGCTATGGCCGAGTTTACCGTCAAGGAGTAGAAGGCGGCTATGGAACTTATCTGGCCGTTGTTTGCGTCACAGGTGTGTACTATAGATGAGTAGAACAAGTATCTCTAGACGGATATGAAAGGGATGCTGAAGGGGAACTAGACATGAAGATTGACCTTCGACATCAAAATTTAATAGCGGGAGATGACAGGGCGGTCTGTGCCGTGAAAATAACACTTTCTACGCCCTCGCTTGCATTTCTAAAAGATTCAGGTATTGCTCTGCATCGCGTCAGTGCCGTATTCCAAAACGTAAGGTCTCGTTCAAAGACATGTAGTACTCACCACCCGCCTTCCACCTCCTCGCCATAATCGCCAATTTAGTTTGCATCTGTGCCAATGACCACAGCGTCTGCTCGCCGTACTTCCCCACAAGCCGAATATGGATCTTTGCCGCTTGATACGCCCACGAGAGCAGCAAGGGCGAGGCGTCCTCTACGGAAACAAGCGCATTGCCCAG
This sequence comes from Melanomma pulvis-pyrius CBS 109.77, assembly GCA_010093585.1. Lineage (NCBI taxonomy): Eukaryota > Fungi > Ascomycota > Dothideomycetes > Pleosporales > Melanommataceae > Melanomma > Melanomma pulvis-pyrius. The sequence continues at coordinate 187,382 of MU001740.1, read as the reverse complement.
GCAAACTGCGGTGTCCCATGACATGGAATCCGCGAGCGGTTTCAGTAACTCCATGGTGAAGGTCATGTGTAGTTCGTCGCTCCGAGAGCCCCCAGGATCGTGCAGAGCAATCAAAGCACTTCGGATTGTCAGTATCCATACATACCTAGAGAGCTGGGTAAAGGGGAGTTGGAATTTACCGAAAGCAGAGGTCAGTCTGGCTGCAGACAGCTATCCGTCTGATCTGCCCCTCAACATACGAGAGCCTCAGAAGTGCACGGATGGTGCGGTCTAGTTGCCAGTGTTCCTCTTCGTGATCGGCGTCACTGATCTCCGAGTTTTGGTTGTGGAGGTACACTCTTCCGAGAAGGAAGGCGGCTTGCGACATTCGGGCCAAAATGCCCATTTCAATGCTCGGCGCAGAAGCGAGTGTGAAATTTTCAGCCTTGGTTATCTGTGATGCTGTGAGAAGGGGTTGGGTGCATGGTGATGTCAAGGCTACCTACCCCTTGATCAAATTCTTCTTCTTCTGATGGGAGGAGACTGTCTATAGTGGGATTCTGGGTTGATAGTGGTCGGCTCGGGTTACCGAGTTGCATACATCTGTTGACTGTTATGAGTAGAGCCGCGCACTATGTAGATCTACTCACCTCTCAAGAATTAGAATAGCCCACCATGTCCGCCTTCTCTCCTCCATCTCCAAATCTCCGATCCGGGGATCCGAAAAACCAGGCCTTAACGATAGATCAACGCTGAGAGCTATTCCATAGCGACCACATGCGCTTATAGAAAAATAAGCTGCGGGATATATCGCATGACCGAGCTCGTAGATGGAAATCAGGAGTTGAGCTTGAAGGAGACGGAGTGTGAGTATCCCTGCCGATATCGCTTCGTTGATGGACTCTTTCACAGCAACGTATGCGCGGGTCTTTGGGTCGGAGGGTTCATTTATTGGAGGATGCCAGAGGAGAACCTTCATCGCCAGGACAAGGAGCCGAAGTTCTGGGCTAGGCACCGAGACGGATGCGAGAAGATCAAAGGATAGGCGCGTTTGTGAGATGACCGGCATCCACCAGTGGATTTCGTTCCAGTAAGAGACCACAATTGGTTCCAAGTCTCCAATTGAGTCTGCCACGGTCGCAGCCAAGGTAAACTCTATGCTTGGAAGCTGGATTCCGTTTTCTTCGAACGCGCGGTGATCTAGAAAATAACTTGCTGGAAATGTCTGGTTGCGCTTGACCGGAGAGTAGTCGCAGTCGACACCCTTCGCGCTACACGTCGAGCATCTTGGAAGAAGCCGGTCACAGCTCCTCTTGCGCTTTCTGCAAAACTCGCAGGCGTTCCAAGCCTTTCCTGCAGCTGTGGAGGCCACCATGTCTTCGTTTTGTGTTAAATTTGCTGTTGAACGATATCACAGGCGGCAGCACATTGTTACGTCCCGGCTTACGATGACGGGTACTGTATCATCTGCTGAGTCAGCTACACTATACATGATTACTAACTATTCATTCATTCTTTCTGCAAACTAATCGCATTTCACTACGTTGCGATATCAAAGCAAGAACAAAGCTAGAACGTGAATGGGCGGTGTTGTAATCCTGCCTACCATCGGTGTAGGAGGATGAATTAGGGAGATGTTCACTCCGTGCGTCTACTGATAGACTCTTCTGATAGATAAAGTGCCCTCTCAAGAAGAGGCTTATTATAGCAAATTCCGAAGTGAGAGCTCATGAAGAGCAAGACGTCCGATTCAAGGTTGCCATAAGATTGACAAAGGATAATCAAAACACAGCTCAAGAACACACACGAGAACAAGCAAGTGGACGGTCCCGTCGTCGGCAGCATCTCACGCCCCAATGCAAGTCACACCGCTGGCAAGACAAATTGGTGCAAGCGCACTGTGGAGAAGGCAAAGATGCGGGAGAATCTGGGGATATCGATAAGATGGCTGAAGTACATGCTGCTCTGTGACCTGTGCCACTGTGACAGGGACGGCCCGCTGAACAAGCATCGCAAGCGAGAAGCCACAAAGGATGCTTCGGTGGAAAGTTCAGGGACAGGAATTATTCGGGCTTCATGATAGAACGGGCTTTCCGGCGAGGAACGAATGGATGAGTGTTGGATGAACCGATGGGTCACTGAGTGGCTAGTCCGCGATAGGCGAGCTGTACCGCAGCTTCGTCGGGGAGTAGCGGCGAAGCTTGGGACGTCGTCTTGACCTTACTCTCTGGTGTGCAGTATTTGCTCTTTGGCGCATCGACAAGCGTGGCAAAAACAAATTTGGTCGAGTATACGTCGGCAAGACCGGGAAGGTACTTCGGGATTAAGGCTGGGCCTCCGCTGGCGGCCGTAGCGTGAAAGGCCAGATCCCAACTATCAACGTCCGAACCAACTGCCTGAAAGGGCGGACGTGGCAGCCCGAGTCGCTGGCCGGGGCCAGTCCTCTAGGCGGGAAGGCGGTCAGCCCGTAGGCGTCGGAATCTGAGATGGCCACAAATAGACGGGGTTTCGCAACGTGCCAGTGTGTCGCCGTCGCAAAGTCGCAGAGCCTGCTCCACTCCATGAGCATCGGCCCACGGAGCCCCAGCGCTCGAGTCCTGGGCTGGTACCAGGGCGCGGGCAGTGGCAGAGGCGGAATAGCTGGCAGAATGCGAGCATGAATGCCGTGCTCTCTCTCTGCCTCTCACCGGCAGAGTGAAGCAGTGAGTGCTGAGAGGGCTCGCCGGGGGGCAAGGGGCGCTCGGGCCCACACGCTTATCTTAGCGCGCTTCCGCTCCACCAGAATTTTTTTGTTCGGCGAGAGAGCCTTAAAAACCCATCCGCCCCTCCAGCTCGCTCCCTCTCCCTCCTCCGCACTTTCTCCCCTACTCCCCACCACCGGGTCTTTCTTTTCCTCTGTTTCTGTCCCTGTATAGAACACTGCGAGTGCCCCGTTGCGCCCGCACGCCCGCCGGCTCCCCCGACAGACTTCTCTGTCCTCCGCCCCTCCAAGGTTGGCTCTGACCGCCTTTTAACGCCCGCTTTATCGCCCACAGCAGACGGCGACTCTCCGCCTTACGCTCGAATCCCACGCACCATGTCGCCCGCCGCAACTGACGCCGCGACTATCAAGTCGGAAAACGCAAAGTCGCTCAAGGTCCTCGACGAGCTCTTCAGCAAGCTGAACATCTCAAAGACCCAGGATGAGGTCAACGCTGCGTCGGCCGACCTCGCTACCTTCATCAACGGCGACATCGAGGAGGGCGATGCCCCCACAAAGTGAGTCAAATCGTGCGGATTTTCGCAGATCCGCCACAGTCAGAACCGGACCACTGACAGACGTCGAGGATCGTCGAGCTGCTGAAGAAGCAACTCGCTAGCAAGAAGGATGCCGTTGCCCGCGAGCGTGCTCTCGATGCCGTCCGCGCCATTGCCCAGCACGCGACCGTCTCCCCCGCCGTCGAGCCCTACCTCGTCGCTCTCCTGCCGAACACGCTGGCCGCGGTCGGTGACAAGATCAGCGCCGTCAAGGTCGCCGCCCAGACTGCCACCGAGGCTATCGTCGAGGCCGCAAACCCCAACGCTGTCAAGGCCATCATTCCCCACATCATCCACTCTCTCGAGACGGCACAGAAATGGCCCGAAAAGATGACGGACCTCAAGTGCATCGAGCTCCTCTGCAAGAGTGCCCCCGCTCAGCTCGCCTTCCGTGTGCCAGACCTGATCCCCGTCATTTCTGGTGCCATGTGGGACACCAAGCCTGAGGTCAAGAAGACGGCTTATGGCACAATGGAGAAGCTCTGCGCGCTCATCTCCAACAAGGATATCGAGCGATTCATTCCGGAGCTCATCAAATGTATCGCAAAGCCCGAGAACGTGCCCGAGACAATCCATCTTCTCGGTGCCACCACCTTCGTTACTGATGTCCACGAGCCCACCCTAGCTATCATGGTCCCTCTGCTCGAGCGTGGTCTCGTTGAGCGCGAGACTGCCATTAAGCGAAAGGCTGCCGTCATTGTCGACAACATGTGCAAGCTCGTCGAGGACCCCCAGATCGTCGCTGCTTTCTTGCCCAAGCTGATGCCCGCTCTCGAGAAGAACTTTGGCACTCTCGCTGATCCCGAAGCTCGTGAGAAGACTCGCCAAGGTCTCGACACCATCATCCGTGTCGGTGCCGTCAAGGATGGCAAGATCCCCGAGCTCCTGAAGACCAGCGACATCTCCACTGTCGTTGCCGCCTTCAAGGCTGTCTTGCCCTCCAGTGTCAAGCTTGACGCCAAGTTCGAGCCCATTGTCAATTACATTGGCGCTATCGGCGGACAGCTCATTGACGAGAAGGACCAGGAGTCGCTCAGCTGGCAGACCAACGTCGGCCCCTTCGTCGCCGCCATTGTTGGCGACGCAGATGCCAAGTCTGTTGCTGACAACCTCCGCAAAAAGTCCATCCCCGGTGCTGCCGACGAGGACGAGGTCGAGCCCGACGAGGAGGAGGGCGAGGATCTTTGCAACTGCACGTTCAACTTGGCGTACGGCGCTAAGATCCTGCTCAACCAGACTCATCTCCGCCTGAAGCGCGGCCAGCGTTATGGTCTGCTCGGTCCCAACGGTTCAGGAAAGACCACCCTCATGCGTGCCATCAACAACGAGCAGGTTGAGGGTTTCCCTAAGCAGAACGAGGTCAAGACCGTCTACGTTGAGCACGATCTTGACTCCGCCGACACCGAACAGACCGTCATCTTCTGGACAATGAAGAAGCTGTCTGATGTCGGCATCAAGACTTCCCAGGCTGATGTCGAGAAGACCCTGATTGAGTTCGGCTTCAACCAGGAGCAGCTCGAGAACCTGATCACCTCACTCTCCGGTGGCTGGAAGATGAAACTCGCGCTCGCTCGTGCCGTCTTCGAGAAACCTGATATTCTCCTTCTCGACGAGCCCACCAACCACATGGACGTGAAGAACGTCAAGTGGCTGGAGGACTACCTGACCTCATCGCCCTGCACGTCCATTGTCATCTCCCACGACAGCAAGTTCTTGGACAATGTCATCCAGCACGTCGTCCACTACGAGCGTTTCAAGCTGAAGCGCTACCGTGGTAACTTGAGCGAGTTCGTCAAGCGCGTGCCATCTGCCCGTTCTTACCACGAGCTGTCTGCTTCCGACATGGAGTTCCAGTTCCCGGAGCCCGGTTTCCTCGAGGGTGTCAAGACCAAGGCCAAGGCCATTGTCCGTGTCACCAACATGACCTTCCAGTACCCCGGCACTCCCAGGCCTCAGATCCAGGACATCAGCTTCCAGTGCTCGCTTGGCTCCCGTATCGCCGTCATCGGTCCCAATGGCGCCGGAAAATCTACTCTCGTCAACGTCCTGACTGGTGAGCTGGTCCCCACCTCCGGTGAGGTTTACCAGCACGAGAACATTCGAATTGCGTACATCAAGCAGCACGCGTTCGCACATATCGATCACCACTTGGACAAGACCCCCTCGGAATACATCCAGTGGCGTTTCCAGACGGGCGAGGATCGTGAGACCATGGATCGTGCTAACAAGATCGTCACCGAAGAGGACGAGAAAGCCATGGACAAGATTTACCGCATCGAGGGAACCCAGCGGCGTGTCATTGGCATCAACTCGCGTAGGAAGTTCAAGAACTCGTACGAGTACGAGTGCTCGTTCGCTCTGGGTGAGAATGTTGGCCTCAAGAACGAACGCTGGACACCTATGATGACTGCCGACAACGCCTGGATCCCCCGAAGCGAGATTCTCGCCTCGCACGGAAAGATGGTTGCCGAAGTCGATCAGAAGGAGGCCCTTGCCAGCGGTCAATTCCGTCCTCTGGTCCGAAAAGAGATCGAGGCACACGGCGCCAACTTCGGTCTCGATGCCGAGCTCATCTCGCATTCCCGCATGCGCGGCCTCTCTGGCGGTCAGCGTGTCAAGGTCGTTCTCGCCGCCTGCTCATGGCAACGCCCGCATTTGATCGTCCTGGACGAGCCCACCAACTACCTCGACCGTGACTCCCTCGGCGCCCTGTCCAAGGCTCTCAAGTCCTTCCAGGGTGGCGTCATCATCATCACCCACTCCGTCGAGTTCACCAAGAACATCACCGAGGAAGTTTGGGCCGTCGTTGACGGCCGGATGACTCCCTCCGGCCACAACTGGGTTCAGGGTCAAGGAGCCGGTCCTAGATTGACTGAGAAGGGCGAGGAGGCAGAGTCGTTCGACGCCATGGGAAACAAGATCGCCGGCAGCAGCAAGAAGAAGAAGCTGACGAGGTAAGTGGCTCATCTCCCTACCCTATTTGAATAACTTGCTAACAACCTTTACAGTAGCGAGATGCGGAAGAAGAAGAAGGATCGCATGGCGCGGAGAAAGCGTGGCGAGGAGGTGTTCTCGGACGAAGATGACTAGGTAGTGCTGGTTGTGAGGGTTGAGGACGATATGGATACGGAAAAGTGGGCATTTGTTAATGGCGTTAGGGTTATACCTGGCAAGATATAATAGATACATTAGAGACGAAGTCTCTTAGTACAATGAACTTTCATGTGTCGATACAACTCTACATGCTCGTTAGTGATATCAAATTTCTCTAGACTTAGTTATCCTGGTTCAGATTTACAATAATCTATATCACACCTACATTCGACCCTGCTGGACCCTGAGAATTGCCGGACCGATCATAAGGGCCGTAAATAAGTAGGCACGCCCTTTATATTAGGGAACCTTTTCGCTAATGCTTATATCCAGTGATTTTGTATATCTAAGGCATTATACTCATTTCCTATCTTCGGGGGGTTAGTACTACATGTCGACCATGGGCTGTGCCTGGCTAGCCATGGGTCCCATTTTGGCTCTCGCAGCGGGCCCCGTTTTGGTTCTCACAGCGGACACCGTTTTCGTTCCCCGCATTCCGGGTGCCAGGTGCCAGATCCCTTTCTCCCAAGATCTGGAGTAGCTGGTGCCATAACCTCTTGGAGCCCACGGCCGCCCCCGTGTCACGTGCTACTTGTACACAGTGGCAACAACTCCACCCCAAACTCTTCTCTTTATCCACATACAAAATATTAACGCCTCTCGCACAAGGGTGTGGCCAGAGCGGGTCGGCCGCCCTCCCTGCTAGCGTGATCGAGGCGTTCGTCTGCTTCTGACGAGGCTTAAGTGGCGAATCTTCAAAACGTAGTTCTATGAGTAGCCATCTTGTCACTTGATCTTGAGGATGCTCGAAGCTTTGCCGTGGCAAATTAGAAAGCTATATATTTATGTTGATCCCCGCCCCCCTCTATGAAATAGAGATAATAAAAAAATATAGGAAGTAAGTAATCTACACATAAACGCTCCAAGGTCTTAGGATGTGTCAAGCTCAACTTTGCATATCCATACCCTTCCAGTTCCAACACCGATGCTGATAGTCTTCCCTGACGCCGCTGAGCATGACGGCCGATAATCTGAGGGTAGCCACAGCAGGTTCTCTGAATCATATGTTATCCATACATCATCTGAGCTCAAAGCCAGGCCTCGATACTGAGGACTATGAGGCTCCAGAATAGTTAGAAGTGGTCTTGAACCCGATGGAGCACTAATGTCGATAGTGCCAATTTCAATGTAAAGTTATGAGTCAGTGATGTCAAATGAGATGCCGAAAAGTGGCCAGCCCATATCGAGCGTCTGCAGGCACTCGCCGCTGCTCGCGTCCCAGATCTTGACCGTCCTGTCGTACGACGCCGACGTGAGCCGGGCCGAGTCGTGGGAAAAGGCCACTGACCTGACCGAATCGCTATGGCCCTCAAGCGTCTGCAGGCAGGCACTCCATTGATCCCCTATAACTGGCTTTATTGGGATCCACTTTGGTTCTTCTTCCTTAAAACAACTCCTTATAAGGCTGCGCTCTGGACATTGCGCAAGCTGCATTTCTTTCAGTTTGTTCGTGATGCTTTGTTTAGCGGGCTCTATTTATGCTAAAAGGCCGCCAGCATGAGGGCAATAAAGAGATGAGAGAAGATGGCCAGATTGTTATATGACTTGATTCAGACTCTCGGAGTAAACTTAGTATCACACTATACTCACATCTATCCCATTTCCACGCCATTCCCGTCCTCCAAGTCCATCCCTATCATAGATGATTTTGGTCAATTTCAACACCAGAACTCTCTCAGGAGCGTATGCATCCAGGCTTGCCTAATTGTAATCAATCTTAAGACCATAGCTCTAAGAGAAACATGTTCGTCCAGACGTACTCGTTCCGAAAGGGCTCTAATATGCTGTCCACCCAAAGGCTCCAATCGTCTTCCCATCCTCCACACGCAAATATGGTGCGTGCATATTCCCAATAGCTTGGATACCAGCCCCCAAACTCCCAGTCAATAATCACGATTTCTAGCTCTGGGTATGGCTGTTCTCCTACTTGATCAGTAGGGGATTTTGAAGAGGTGCGGATTATAACGTTCTTGCGCTGGAAGTCCGCGTGTGTGAACACGGGCGGGTGGTTTTGAAGAACTTCTTTAAAGGTGCGAGTGTAGTATTCTGCCTTGTGCTTAGAGAGCCCGTCCTCAACGTATTTTGCTACCATAGCCTTATTGAGATCAGACTCTGTCTTGAATGGGCCAGCAAACGGGTGTGAGGCGTCGTTCGTCCAGAAAATACCATCTAGTAAGCCTCGGTGTCCAACACTGCAGTATCCCCCTGGCGACGTCAATTGTCGCAACTCCGTGAATATAGATCGGAGTTTAATTGCCAGTGTCTCTTTTGCTGCATGATCCAATTTTGCCCATATCAAAGAAAGATCCTGACCTTTGATCCGCTCCATAACAATGAATTTGATCTTATTATTGGGGCTCCAAAAGAGTGCGTATATACGCGGTACTGGAACAGACAAGCAATTTTGTAAAAAGAGCATTGTTTCGCCTTCTAGAAGATCGACCTGTGGTCCGTACTTGACGACGAAGTGATCGCCAATAGCTACGACCTTAGTCGCTAACTTGTCGCTAAGGATTCCCTGGGCCGCGCCTATCTCTTCAATTGTCGGCAACTGCGCTGGGATCGTTGTTGGGTTGGCATAGTATGGTAGACTGTAGGACGCCATGTTGCAGAACTTGGAGTTGTGGGGAAGAAAAAGGTGCGTCTTCATGAGATTTTAGTCGAAGGATGAGAAGGTGCACGGACCATACACGCTAGGACCTCCTCGCATCTCGCGCCGCCGTGTGTCACTAGTTCATAGGTAGTGGCAAGGACGAGTAGACGATTGGGTAGAATTTGTTACGTGTCTGGGTTTCTTGAGGTTTCTAAATTTTCTTTGTTTATTTTGTTCCGGACATCTGCTTAATGGTGGAGACGGGGCATGGTCGGCGTCTGGGTACAAAAATAGCATGATTCTATCTCATCAAATTTCATCTCCTGAACCCTTCACATTGTTTGCCTCGAATGTTTGTGTGACGATGGCTGCTTCTTTGCTTGCATGGTTAATTTGTCTTTTGCATCTTGTGGCTCTTCTCTGGCGGCTTCTATACCTGCTCTTAATCTACATGATAAAGTGATGTGGCTGTGATCTCCTGCTTATATTGTTCCACCCCCTTACTGCGATATTTTAAGGTTGTGTTTCTGTAGCAGCTAGGACGGCTATGGCTTCTATACGAAGGAGCCCGCCCGTATTTAGTGATAGCAAAATCACCCTGTAGTGACGCTAACAACACAGTAAGGCTGCAGTTAATTCCTATAAAACCTTATACAGTACTCCAGTAGTAGACAAGAGTATTTAGGTAAGATTAATATAGTTATAGCTCTAGCGTGTTGTAGTGTTTCGCGCAAGAGTCATTCTTAACCTCTTCACATTCGCCACTTTTTTGCTAAAGTGGGGTCATGTTTGTCAACTCAGGCTAACGCATCCACTGCTTTGCTTTTTCGCACGCCTCCAACTGTTCAAGCCCTTGCAAATCATACCTGATTCGAATGCTCACAATAACGGCCCATCTGATGAATGTCTGGATCGCCCATGTGACTGTTGACCGCTCAGGCCACACCGAGGCATCGGGAAGCTCCGACCTCACGACTCACCCCTCCACAACCACGGATTGACAGCCTTCACGTTCCACTTGACGTGCCCAGATACCGGGCGAAAGCGAAACATGTGTTACTCGACCTGATCCATTCTCACTATTGCTGCAAGCAACCGCGACACCGCAGATACACCCGCACGCTAGCAGCGCTTGCACGACGACGAATTTTGGGACTCGGGACGTGAGAGAGGACGCCATCTCATCTCTCGATGATGGCACAAGTGCAGCGACCTCTAGTTATTCAATCGCAGTTCATTCGACTCTGCTGCCCACGAAATGCCCGCAGAACAACGGGTGCGAGAGCGCGCCATCACAAGCAGTTGCACACGTCGACTGTTACCGACAACGATATTACACGGCTCGCCAGTCTGCCCCTACATCCTCTGACACTCGCCGACTTAGTCAAGTGAGTGCTTGAGGCTCCGTCCCAAGCGGTTCAAGGCAGTGCACTCCGTCCGAAGCTGCTGACCGTCCATTCACTCAGACACGGCCGCCCACCACTCACAACCTCCCAGCTCCTCTCGTCCTCCAACTTCACGCTCTCGATTCTACCCGCCCGTCTTGCCCATCGTATACAATCCCTCCGAAACCTGCCCTTTATCGTTGTCTCAAACCCACACATCTCCAAGATCCATTCCAACTACATCCACAGCCTCTCCACACTACTTCCATGGGCCGAACGCGAGATCACGACCATCGAAGACGAGGTCAAGTTCACCGAAGTTATGGCCGACCTTGTCCAGACCCACGCCAACACGATAAGCATACTAGCGCGGGGGTTTCTGGAGGCTAGGAAATATATCAGTCCGACCGACGTGACTAAATTTCTGGATGAGCACCTGCGAGCTCGGATTGGGACACGCTTGATCGCAGAACAACACCTGGCTCTGCATTTTTCGAGCCAGCCGCACCAGGAGATCATGCACGAGGTCGAGGATCCGGGCAGCTTTGTTGGCGTCATTGACACGAAGCTTCGACCAGCGAAGATTGTACAACACTGCGAGAGCGTGGTGAGCGAGATATGCGAGCTGAAGTACGGGGTACGACCGCACGTTGTAATCAATGGGGAACAGGAATATACCTTTGCACATGTGCCCGTGCATCTCGAGTACATTATTACAGAGCTGCTGAAAAACGCCTTCAGAGCGACGGTGGAGAGCGGCAAGGAACGCGAGCCTATCGAAGTTACCATCGCCCCTCTTCCGGAAGAGTTGGTTGAAAACGGGAACAACAGTGGCGGCAATGAGAGGAGTAGGGCGGCCATCAAGAACAAGGATCAAGGAAATACGGACATCGCGTCGAACAGCTTTACTGGGAATGACGGTTCCGCGTCGCCTTCCTCAGACGAGCAGATACGGCCCCTCGCACACTCGACGCCTGGCGTCACGATCCGAATCCGCGACCGTGGCGGCGGCATATCCCCCGAAAACTACCAGCACATATGGGACTACAGTTTCACCACATTCAACGAGGACCAGGCGGCGTCTACACTTTCTGGGGGAAACTCTGGCTCGGGTATGGATGCGTTAAATGCCATCTCGGGGCCTGGAGGCGATGGCGTCAACAGCCTGGCGGGACTAGGATATGGATTGCCCCTGGGAAGGGCGTATGCTGAGTACTTTGGTGGGGGAATTGCGGTGCAGAGTCTGTGGGGTTGGGGGACGGATGTGTATCTCAGCCTGAGGGGCGTAGGGAAGGTCGAGGAGTGAGGATTGATCGGTTTAGCAAACCGAGATATCGGCGGGAGTGACAAGATGATATAAACATGACAGCAGAATCATGCATGCATACATGATCACCTATTAAGAATAGCTGCGAGTATAGTTTGTTCAGTGAAGACGATTAAAAGTCAATATCTATCGGTCATGTAGCATCACAAATATCCTCCCTTCCAGTACCAATACCTGATGCTGTGCTCCATTCATGCAATCATGCAATGTCCCATGTCCCGTGTCTATCGTACCTCATGCGATGGTATATGTACAACTACTGCGTCTTGACCTCGGAGTCGGCCTCAACGGTGATGTGGTCGTTGGTCTCCAAAGAGTGGACCTGGTCGGCAGGGAACTCGGCACTGCATGTAAGGGTAAGATGGTATTGGAAGGGGATAGAGATGGAGATGGAACGGGGACGTACGTGAAGCCCTTGATCAACTTGAACTCGGTGGTGATCTTGCCGCCTTGATCGGTGACTTGCTTCTTTGCGGTCTCGAGCTCGGAGGCTGAGGCGCCAGATTTGAGGGTTACCTGGAAGGAGATGTCAGGATGGGTGTTGCACGCCGGGGAAGAGAGGGCTTACGTTGATGGCGGGCATTTTGAAAGGGGGCTGTGTAGATTGATGAGGTTTGGTGTTTGTTGAGTGCGTAGTGTAGTGGTGTTGGTGAGTGTGTGGTCAGTGTCCGATCAGCATGAATGGCGTGTTTATATACCCCGATTCTTTAGGACCCTGCTACCCTGAAGCAGTTACGACCTTGGTTTATCGTCGACGTCGGGCAGGCACGCGTGATGCATATGACGATGACGTGCGCCCCCCCTCCAGCCCACTTGGTTCGCAGCGCGTCTGCCGTTATCGATAAGCCACCCCTGTCGTGAAATCTTGGTATTGCCGCTAGCGACGAAATTTTGGAAGCTGCAACCCTCGACCGCGATCTGCCCTAATTTTCTTCGTACTTTTGGCCAACGCACTCGCAGCAATGGCGGACCAGGCGAACCAGGCGAATCGAGCGCATAGGAAGACGAAGGAGAAGAAGCCCCACTCGGGAGGTATGTGTGTTCCGGAGCGTTGAGAGGAGATGAGAGCTGATGGAGAGCAGAAAGAAATCCCAAGGCCTTTGCGTATGCGACGCCTGGCAAGCTTCAAAAGCAGGCTGCGCGCTCTCACGATGTACGCATCTCATTCGGTCATTCCGAATGCGCAATTAACAAATTCAGGTCAAAGAAAAGCGCCTCCACGTCCCACTCGTCGACCGCCTCCCCGAGGAAGCTCCCCCGATTATCGTTGGAGTTGTCGGGCCCCCAGGTGTCGGCAAAACCACACTCATAAAATCGCTGATCCGGCGGTATACGAAGCAGACCCTTTCCGCGCCGTCTGGCCCCCTCACAGTCGTCACGTCGAAACGTCGGCGCCTCACATTCATGGAATGCCCGGCGGACTCGCTCGCGAGCATGATCGATATCGCCAAAGTCGTGGATATTGTGCTACTCATGATCGACGGCAACTACGGATTCGAGATGGAGACTATGGAATTTCTAAACGTGCTGTCCTCGAGCGGTATGCCGGGAAACGTCTTCGGGATTCTTACACATCTGGATCTATTCAAGAAACAAGATACGCTAAAGTTGCAGAAGAAGAGGCTGAAACATAGGTTCTGGAGCGAGTTGTACCAGGGTGCAAAGCTTTTCTATCTCTCTGGTGTGGTCAACGGACGGTATCCCGATCGAGAAATCTTGAACTTGTCTAGATTTTTGTCGGTTATGAAGAACCCTCGGCCCCTAGTCTGGCGCAACTCCCATCCGTACTGTCTTGCCGATCGCTTTCTGGATATCACGCCGCCAACGGATGTCGAGAATGACCCGAAGTGCGATCGAACAATAGCCCTGTATGGATATCTGCGTGGCACGAATTTCCCAGCCCATGGGTCGCGAGTGCATATCCCCGGAGTCGGCGATCTCAGCGTTTCTTCGACAGAAGCGCTACCCGATCCATGTCCAACACCCTACGCCGAGCAAGCAGTAGCAATAGCAACAGGAAAGAAAAAGCGAGCCAGACTGGGAGATAAGCAGAAGATTCTGTTTGCGCCCATGTCGGATGTGGGTGGTGTGCTGGTCGATAAAGATGCCGTGTATATCGATGTGAAGTCATCGACGTTTGACCCGAACGTAGACTATGCGGAGCGAGGCTTGGGCGAGCAGCTCATGGTCAGCTTGCAAGGCGGGAGAAAATTGCTGGGTGAAGATGATGCTGGCATGAGGCTGTTCACTGGTGGCGAACTTGTCGATGAGAATGTCGCTAATGACGAAGACTCTGGGCGTAAATCACGGCGCCAGGCAAGAGTTGCGGATGGTAATGATGTTGAAGAAGCTGATTTGGAGGGAATGTACAGCGATGAAGAAGATGTCGACGTGGGATCTGGTGAAGAGGACGACGAGGACGATAACGGACATTTGGACACAAACGGAGTCTCTAACGGCAAGCCTGCATTCGCTCGGCGGAGAGACTCAGATCAAAACGGTGCGGTAGAGGAAGACTTGGCTTTTGCGGAAAGTGACTCAGATTTGGGCTCCTTGTCGTCTGGGGAAGAGCGAGACTTGGATGAGTTTGACGAGGAGGATCTTGATTCTGATGATTTCGATGAAGAAGACGAGGACGGCACACTACGGTGGAAATCTAATCTTCGGGAGAACGCGAAGAAGATGTATGGGAAACAGAGGCCATATCGCACCTCGGAACTCGCGCGAATGATGTACAACCTCACATTGTCCCCACTCGAGGTCGTCAAGAAATGGAAAGGGGAGGAAGACGTGGAAGACGAAGGCTCTGGCGACGAGGAGGATGATTTCTTCAACAAATCTAAAGAACAGGACCCCGCTAACTCCGAGGCACGACACATACCTATTTTCGACTACGACGCTCTCGAGGCAAAGTGGGAAGATGAAGAGAACATTGAGTCTCTCATGAACCGATTTGCTTCAGGCCATGCCTCCGGAAAATCTGGGGATGGCGATGAAGACGACGACTTTGAGGGCTTTGACGAAGATGACGAAGGTGACGGCGAATTCGAGGATTTAGAAACAGGAGAGTCGTTTGGTGGGAAAGAAGAGAAGCCCCAAGCAGACGACGAGGCTAAAACGCTCTCTGACGAGCGAGAAAAGAACGCACGAAGAAAAGAGGAACTCAAACTTCGTTTTGAAGAAGAGGACAAAGAGGGCTTTATGAATGACAGGGCTAATGACAAGCAAGGAGCTGGACAGGAAGAAGAGTTTGGTGAAGATGACTGGTATGATGCCCAGAAAGCCAAATTCCAGAAACAACTCGACATCAATCGAGCGGAGTTTGACCAGCTTGACGAAGCATCTCGGGTCCGAGTCGAGGGTCATAAAGCTGGCACGTATGCTCGAATCGTGCTTGAGAAGGTCCCCTACGAGTTCTCTGTAAATTTCAGCCCCCGATATCCGATCCTCATAGGCGGTCTCGCACCGACCGAGGAACGCTTTGGATTTGTCCATATCCGCATAAAACGTCACCGCTGGCACAAGAAAATCCTCAAGACAAATGACCCGCTCATATTCTCGCTTGGATGGAGAAGATTTCAGACACTCCCCATATATAGCATCTCCGACTCACGGACACGGAATCGCATGCTTAAATACACACCAGAGCACATGCATTGTTTTGGCACCTTTTACGGCCCTCTCGTTGCTCCAAACACGGGCTTCTGCTGCGTACAATCACTCTCAAACAAGACACCCGGTTTCCGGATTGCAGCAACGGGTGTCGTGTTAAACGTTGACGAGTCCACTGAAATTGTCAAGAAGCTCAAACTCACAGGGCACCCATATAAGATCTTTAAGAACACGGCGTTCATAAAAGACATGTTCCAGTCCTCACTCGAGATTGCAAAGTTTGAAGGCGCTAGCATACGCACCGTATCTGGCGTCCGAGGACAAATCAAACGCGCCCTCAGCAAGCCCGAAGGAAACTTTCGTGCCACCTTCGAAGACAAGGTACTCATGAGCGACATTGTATTTCTGCGGGCCTGGTTCCCCATCAAACCGCACCGATTCTACAACCCTGTCACCAACTTGCTCATCGCGCCCACTTCCTCTGACGCCGGCGAATCGACAGGCTGGAAGGGCATGCGGCTCACGGGCCAAGTGCGACACGAACAAAACATCCCCGTCCCCGCCGAAAAGAACTCCGCATACCGCAAAGTTGAGCGCGAAACACGACACTTCAACCCCCTCCGCATCCCGCGCAAGATCGCCGCCGAACTGCCCTTCAAATCGCAGATCTCGAATGTCAAGCCTCAGCGCAAGCTAACGTACTTGCAAAAACGAGCTGTGGTGGTCGGGGGCGAGGAGAAGAAGGCGAGAAGGCTGATGAGCCAGTTGAATATGCTTCGGAAGGAGAAGGTGGAGAAGAGACGTGCAGCGCAAGAGAAGAGACGCGAACCCCATAGACGGAAGGTCGAGGAGAATAAGGAGAAAAGGGAGCAGAGGGAGAAGAGGGAGAAGCAGGAATATTGGCAGAAGGAGGGGAAGAAGAGGAAGCAGGGCGATGAGGGGGGTGGTGGCGGAGGGGGGGCGAGCCAACCGAGGAAGAGGAGAAAGTGAGGTGTGGGCTCAAGGCGCTGGTGCATTAAGAGATTTGAATTGACATATTATTGCTTGTTATGACCCTTGGTGACTTGCGAAGGCTTGTAGACATACGCTGCCTCTCTTGCTACGAAATGAAGCTAGTGCAACACCAATCTCCTCATAAAGCTGGAGGAGATGTTTATACGCTGCACATAGGCACCCCTTTTTGTAAAGGTCAAATATCTTTACTCTGAAGATGAATACGAGATAACTTCTTCAAAGGGTAATTTAACGAAAGCACATGGTTGTCTTAAATTAGTTCTATAGAGTATCAATGACCTGATTGGCCTACTACTTCTGTAAATAATTCTGATACGGTCTTGACCCAATCACCTGCTTAATGTGTACTAGTAGCAATGAATTTTATCGATAAGCAGTGAAACGTGACCCAGGCAACAACACGGTTCAAGCTGTGCCATCCATCCCTTTCAATCAATTTAAGGTTTTGGTCACGCCTTCTTGGGCCTTCAGTCGGGAAAATTCAGAGCGGATTTCCAGTCGTTTCTTATGGACGGATTCTTGAAATCCTTGGGCGCCTGTCCGTCCGCAGCGGACAGCGCTTTTGGCCCCACGATGGAGGCCCCTTGCCGCGATGGCTTCGACTTTACTTTCGCCTTTGAGCAGTACTTTTTCGCCATTGCGCCCTGCGCCCTCGTCATCGTCTCTGCTCCTCCACGGCTCTATCATCTGAGCCGTCGGCAGCCTGAAATCTACGGCAATGAACTCAAATACATCAAATTGGTTAGAACCGTCGTCCCCTTCCCGCATCGTAAGGCTAACGATGCTTGCGTTTAGTTGGCCATTGGCGTCTTAGCATGTCTCCAACTGGCTATAGTCGTTCTATGGGGTATGCATCCCGACCTCCAGGCCCAGAAACCGTCGTTGGCGGCTTCGATTTTGGCGTTTGTCACGGCGCTTTCTATGGGCCCGGTGTCGTATCTGGAGCATTCGAGGTCGATGCGGCCTTCTACGCTTCTCAGCGTGTATTTGTTTCTGACTTTGGTGTTTGACGGTGCAATGCTGCGTACGATGTGGCTGATGCCTGTGTTTGCGATTTCGATTCGCAATATTTATACTGCTGCTTTTGCGGTCAAAGTGGTTATTTTGTTCCTCGAGGCCAAGGAGAAACAAAGATACTCTGTGCTAGGGTCAAAGGGGCTGAGTCCTGAGGAGTTCAGTGGTATCTACAGTCGCGGCTTATTCTGGTGGTTGAACAAAATCATCTGGGCTGGCGCGAAACAAGTCCTGAAGCCGATTGATCTTTACCCCATTACTAAAGACATGGCTTCGGAGACTCTTAGTCTGTCGTTTAAAAAAAAGTGGAATTCTAGTGAGGATCTCAAAGTCTATTTCATTTCTTGCCGCTAACATTTGAGAAGAGCTCCAAGCAGGCAACGCCAAACTTGTGACGATTCTATTTACTACCCTCAAGTGGCATGCTCTACTGCCAATTCTACCCCGATTGGCTCAAGTTGCATTCACTCTGTGTCAGCCACTGCTTCTCCGCCGCCTTCTGAACTATTTGTCCAATCGTGGACAAAATGAGAACCCAAACATCGGCTACGGCCTCATCGGAGCCTATGGTGTGGTGTACACTGGAATGGCTGTGAGTAATCCAGAATAACCATTTCACGCTTCATGTTACTAAACAGCTAACCCCCTCAGATCACCAACGCTTTATATTGGCATCTACATTATAGATTTCTAGCCATGCTGCGTGGATCTTTGATCACGGCGATATTTGAGAAGGCTACTAAGCTCAGCTTAGGCGAGTCGGATTCAGCTCAGTCTGTCACTCTTATGAGCACAGATGTTGAGAGAACTATACGAGGATTACTAGAAATGCATGACATGTGGGCGAACGTCATTCAAGTGGCCGTTGCGACTTGGTTGATTGAAACTGAGCTTGGTGTAGCATGTGTTGCCCCTATTGCCATTGCCTTATGTACGTTTTCCTGAGATTGACTCTTCGGGATTATGTTGACGTTCGACTAGTTTCCCTCGGTGTTACGATGGGACTTGCGGGGTTTACGACGAAGTTTCAGATGGCTTGGGTTTCCATGATCCAGAAACGGATAGGTGAGTAACCCCTCATCATATAGTATTCGTTCTTATATACTCTGAAGGCTTCACATCTTCGGTTCTTGCGTCGATGAAATCGATTAAGATACTTGGCCTATCCAAAAAGGTCGCCGCTCAGCTTGCTGAATCCCGCACCCGAGAAGTCGATGCCGCAGCCAAGTTCCGAATTCTTGGTGTTTTCACATCCAGCCTAGGTTTGTGTATCCGATGCAAGGTGAGGCATAATTTGCTGACCTGTTGTGCAGGAAGCGTACCATTGCTCATATCCCCTGTTGCAACGTTTGCTATCTT
The DNA here is from genome assembly GCA_010093585.1 of Melanomma pulvis-pyrius CBS 109.77. Classification (NCBI taxonomy): domain Eukaryota; kingdom Fungi; phylum Ascomycota; class Dothideomycetes; order Pleosporales; family Melanommataceae; genus Melanomma; species Melanomma pulvis-pyrius. The sequence continues at coordinate 168,649 of MU001740.1, read as the reverse complement.
TATCACTATGGCCGTGAAGAGCAATACCACACTTGATCCAACGAAGCTTTTCACGTCGCTGTCCCTGCTCATTCTTCTTTCTGAGCCGATGTTTAGCCTCTTCCTCGGCGTAATGGATTTGATGTCAGCGGTTGGCTGCTTTGATCGCATTGAGAAGTTTCTCTTGGTGACTTCTCGTGATGAGAAGAGAGTATTCACGGAGATCATGCCCTCTACTTCTGATGATAATTCATCAACCCTGAAGGAGAAGGTTGGTGTTTTTCAAAAAGAGGCTCCTGCTGCTAACAACGCGGCCCTCACTATCCAAAATGGTGCCTTTGGGTGGTCAAAGGATGCAGAGCCAGTAGTGCGTAATGTTGATATGACTGTTCTCAAGGGCCAGCTCGTCGCTATTGTTGGCCCCGTTGGATGCGGCAAATCGACTCTACTAAAAGCTATCTTAGGTGAAACTCCACGTCATGAGGGTGAAGTTCAACTATCTAAGTCCGGCATCGCTTGGTGTGAACAAGAGGCCTGGCTTATCAATGCATCGTTGCAGAGAAACATCATCGGGTTCTCAGAATTCGACGTTGGCCTATACAGCGAGGTCATTCACTGTTGTGATCTGGTTCAGGACCTAGCTACCCTTCCAAATGGAGACCAGACCAAGATCGGAAGCAAAGGGATGTCGTTGAGCGGTGGGCAGAAACAGCGCGTGGTAAGTCTGATTCTGCTCCCAAAAAGGAAGAGACGAACGAAACTAATAACAAAACACCAGGCCGTTGCCCGTGCTCTGTACTCTTGCAAGGATATTGCAATCTTCGACGACATTTTCAGTCAATTGGACATGACTACACAGAACAAGATGTTCTCCCGTATTCTCGGGTCACAGGGCATCCTACGCCGGCGAAATACAACTGTCATACTAGCAACACATACTACGAGATTCTTACGATATATGGACCACATCATTGTTCTAAACGACCAAGGCACTATCGCAGAACAAGGCTTGTTTTCCAATCTGGCCGTGGCGGTTGGACATATTTCCTCCGGTTCAGATATAGTCGATGAAGACTCAATAAGCCTCGATAATGGCGTCTCTACCCTAGAACAAGAAGTCTCATCTTATCACCATGAGAATGAGAAATCCGATCAAAACGACGTAACCCTGGACAAAACCCGCCAGACCGGTGACTTCACCGTTTACCGATACTACTTTTCCTGTCTTAGCTGGAAGATCGGAATTACATTCCTCATCTTCCAAGTCTGTTACGCCTTTTTAACAACCTTTCCCACCGTCTGGTTGAAGTGGTGGACAGATGCAAACACAGGAACTCCTAACGAGAAAAACGCTCTTTACATCGGCGTGTATGCTACATTTCAAGTCGCGGCTCTCATTTCCTCTGGCTTAGTTACATGGTGGTCATTTCATGTCATGGCCGCTGAAACTGGCCTGAAGCTTCACCAGATCATCGTCAAGACGGTTATAACAGCCCCTCTCACTTTCTTCAGTACAACAGATACCGGGACTACATTGACGAGGTTCAGCCAAGACGTCCAGCTGCTCGATATGTCGTTACCTTTGGCTTTGCAAGTCGTGGTCAGCAATGCTCTGATCTGCATGGCGCAGATAGGTCTCATAGCATCAGCATCCGCCTGGCTTATTCTGAGCTTCCCGGCCTTGTTCATCATATTCTATTTCGTACAAAAATATTACCTACGAACATCACGGCAGATGAGACTTCTCGACATCGAAGAGAAAGCCCCACTGTACACGCATTTCACTGAGACGCTCGAGGGCCTCGCAACCATCCGCGCGTTCTCATGGACACGTTCTACCATAACCCACAGTAATATCCTTGTAGATCGCTCGCAAAAGCCTTTCTATCTAATGTACACCATTCAGCGCTGGCTCTCCCTCGTTCTAGATCTCATCATTACGGCTCTGGCCGTAATGGTGGTCGGTGTTTCGGTCGGGCTTCGCGATACCATCTCTCCTGGATTCACGGGTGTCTCGCTGACGCAGATCATTTCGTTCTCGTCATACCTCAAATTGATGGTCATGTTCTGGACGCAGATGGAGACTTCGATTGGTGCCGTAGCAAGGATCAGATCTTTTGCGTCTGATACCCCATCTGAGGAGAATCCCGATGAGGTGGAACCGTCACCGGAATGGCCGAGTAAGGGCGAAGTCAAGATCACAAACGCCTCTGCCCGGTACAGGGAAGCGGAAGTCGCGACAGCACTCACTAACATCACCCTGACCATCAAGCCCGGAGAAAAGATTGGCATCTGTGGGAGAACAGGAAGCGGTAAAAGCTCTCTAATTCTCACCCTTTTCCGCATGCTGGACCTCTGTGACGGCCAAATCACAATCGACGGCCGCGATATCTCGACTCTTACCCGTGAAAGCGTTCGCAAACAGTTGGTTGTAATGACAGATACTCCGTTCATCATGCCCGGAACCGTTCGTCAGAACGCCGATCCATATGGGGTTTCCACGGACGAGGAGATTACTGTCGCGTTGAAGAAGGCGCAGATTTTCGACGTTATTGAGGTGAAGGGTGGATTGGACATAGATATGGAAGCATGTAAACTGAGTCTAGGGCAGAGACAGTTGTTCAACATTGCAGGGGCGATATTGAGGAGGGGAGGGCGGGTGCTGGTTATGGATGAGGCTACTAGCAGGTATGTTGAACTCGCTTTGCTAATCCTACGCGCTCTTTGAATCGATTGAGATTTGGCTGACGTATAAACGCTACAGCATCGACCACGAAACCGACAAAATCGTCCAAAAGGCTATTCGGGAGGAGTTCCGCCATCATACGATCATTTATGTGGCGCATCGTTTAGATACTATTCTGGACTTTGATCGTGTTGCGGTGATGGAGAAAGGGGAGATTGTCGAGTTTGAAGGTCCGAGGGAACTTCTACAACGGGCGTCGATGTTTAGGGGTTTGTATGATTCGTTTCGTTTGAAGCAGAGAGTTGGTGAGGTGGATAAGTTGGTAGAGGGACACGAGGGGGATGAGATTACGAAGCAGGTGTAGGTTATGGGAGGTTAATTTTCAGCTACCAGTAATTATGTATTTCATATCCTATACAATGTCTCTTTTTATTAGGAAACAGGAGAACGACTAGATATATAATATCCCGACTTGTTCTTTTTTGACATGATTGACTTCACACTAGACTTCTTTTTAAGATATATGCTCTCATAAATACTATTCGCTGAAATATGCTAGAAATATATTAGAAATTAGCATAGTACTCTTACTTGAAATATTACTATCTTTATAAGCTCATTCGTTTACTCCAAGTCCTCTTGAACTCATCTTCGTCTTGCACGCCCCGAATTGGTCTCCAGAGAGCGGTATAGCCCAATGGCAAGAACTTCCGCTCAAGCTCCTTCCACTCCTCCAATTCCTCATCTTCAACGTTGACGCGGCTCATATCCACATGCACACTCTTCACTGCGCGATACCCAAACTTCTCGTACAAATATCGGCCTGCTTCGGTCGCCTCGATAAAACTCTCAATACCTTGTTGATCCGTATGCTCGAGCCCCCAGTGCATCAGCATACTTCCAATTCCACGTCTTTGGTGGCTTGGGAGGACGCACATCTGGCTGAGACCTACTTGATGTTAGCATTATGTTCGCATCAAAGGCAGAATGACCGTGGAGCATTTGGTCATTGTGATGCACGAGGGAACTGGACCAAAAACATCTTCTCTGACTGGGCTGATAGTCAAAGAAGCGATAAGAGTTATTGTTGAAAGCACATGCAAAAATAAATAAAATCAGGAGAAAGGTGTATGCATACCTAGATGAGGTCTCGCCATCCACCGCGTCCGCGGTGTATAACACTGGTTCACAACTTCAGATGCAAACTTTCTCCCTACACTACCCTCTGGCCACCAAACTGCCACAATGGTCGGCGGGCCCTTTTGAAAAAGATTTTCGTCGTACACTCGCCATTGACAGCTCGCCACTACTTTCCCTGTGCTCTGTTCGCGCACGTAGATCCAATGGCTTGCTGGGTTATATTTATATTGATTCCAGATACGCTCCTTGGATTCCGCGATAGCTGCTGCCTTCGCATCAGGACCGTCGCCAAAGGTTGGAAAGAAGATTCCGTGTGAAGGGTCGGCTCCGTCCATGGTGCGCCACATGACGTCGGTAATCTCATCGAATTCCGTTTTCGTGTGCGCTTGATGTATGGTGTACGACATCCTGGGCGACTTTTTGAGGGACCGCAAGATCGGAGAGGGTCGAAGAGAATTGAGACGCGCTTTGATGATGTTGTTCGGCGTTACACAGGATACGTTGAGGGTATTGTCACGCGTCGAATTCCAGCTTACCCACGATCCGGACTCACCGCCTCAAAGTTGGGAGTTCTTAACAACGTAGATCAGGAGTGATAACAAGGCCGCAGGGATATTGTTGATATTAAATCAGTGCTGCACTTTCTACACGGAATTTATTGCCGGAAACTAATATAGCACCTTTTGCCTCTCGTTTGTGAGATCGTCATGCGTCCAGCGACAACTAGGCAGCAACTACCATTATCTGATGATACCAGACTCATTCAGGATTGACATTTCTACGAAGTGAGACACGCTGTACATATGTACATGAACAAATTCGGGATCTTACTGGACAAACGGATCCCGATGGCCCCACTTTTCAAAATAACATCTAGAAATATCGTAATACATAGGATCTGGAGGAGAGAAGCCCTTCTTTTCAAGCTGTGCTTAACCGAACGATAGCTTCCCAAGCTACTGTAACTACCATTTACCCCAGGCGCCTTGGTCACGCGATGAGTTTGTTCCTACGTTGATGTTGCACAAGTTCAATTAGTTGTTTTAAGTTTAGTTTTGTAGATTTCAATTTTCGTTTTTTCTTTACTTAACTTTTTGCTAGTTTGCTAATATACTATATTTAAGAGTTCCCAACAAAACTTCTAGACATAATAATTACGAGTCTTTTCAAAATGACACAGAAAGCCACCATTAGAGTACCAGCGTTGTAATTTGACCTCGAGCCAACGTTCGGGGCATCAAGCCTTATTTGAGTCCTTTTGACTAGATCCGCAATACCTAACATGGGTCGTGGCTTCATTATTTTCTGGAAGGAGACATATTTAAGCGACGCAACTAGTTGAGTATCTATTAAGGAAGATCTCAGGATGCTGTTCATCATGATGTCGACGTCAATTTTGAAGACTCTGACTTCCAGAGCATTTTCCTAGCGTGTACTGTTTTCAATTGATTCCGGGGCAACGTAAAACAATGGAAATTTGGAACAGAAAATGAAGCCTAGCTATATAGCTTTTTAAAGATGTTTTTCAAACCATGAACACATTATAGATGCTCTGTTGATAACACCGTCCACGAACCCTGTTCTTTTGAGCCAAGTCCCCAATCCATATCATGACGCAAATTGACCTTCAGAGCAAAAACAACAACTATCATAGTTCTAAAGTATGGTTTAGTATTATAAATACATGGAGCATTCATCAGCTCTGCGTACACAATCTGATTCTAAGTTGTTCCATTTCGAGAAGATCCGCGCGCTTCAGAAAGTGAACTTTTGAAATTTTTGAGAAAAAGAAGAAAACGAGGCCTCAGTCCTAGAAGTATTGAGAACAGCTATTTGTAAAGGGTGTGTTAGTGGCCGATGTCTGCTTCCAAGATATGAAGTACGTGATTAAAGTTCGTCGCATGTGATCTTTCTCTCTAAACTTAATCGTCTTTCCAATAGCTTTCAGATACTATCTAATCTCCATTTTGCCCTGAAAAACTTCCTTCACTAATGTTTGACTCACCGTATTGTGAGTGAACGACAAACAACTCTCACCGCCACTTTCACCATTTTCTTTTTTGCACATGACTGTTCCTTCTGTTCCTTTCTCCTTATCTATCTAGTAAAGTAAAGCAATATATATATATCAACTACTATAGAGAAAGCATATAATAAAAAAAGCAGATAGTCTCTCTTAGTATAGTGGTAAGTATGTCGGCTTGTCACGCCGGAGACACGAGTTCGATTCTCGTAGAGAGAGATTTCTTTTTACTTTTTTGTTTGTGCAATATTTAATTAGCTCTGAACTTCCACTTTGAAGATCCAAGGCAGAGTAAATTTGGAGAATAACTAAAGAAACACAAAGGCATAGGTATTTTGACCCCATCATTAACAAGTAGTTTGGTGGCAGGTTTCTACCTCCAGAAAACGGTGATATTTTTACGGATATTCTATCGAACTCGAATCTCATCATCTCGCCTGTAGAGAGTACTGGAGAATTATGCGGCACTTTCTTTTAGATTAAGAAACAAACGTGTCATCGGATTGTTGACAACCCCAAAGCCGGGCTAAGTAGAAGAGTGGCCTTGAAGAAGTCATGAAGAACGTATTCCTAGCATTACGTTTAGGTCCAGGATTTTTAGTTTATCGGCGAGATCTTTTCTATATGCAAAGAACACCCAAGCCATAAACTTGATCTTAGAGTACTTCTGAAACGAGGAATTTTCGCCATTATCGTAGTCCGCGTTTAGAATCTTGGCTACAGTTTTAAGTAACATTGCTAATGACAAAGACATGAATGCAACCTCCATCTCTTTTTTAACTCTGTCCAAGTGCCGAATATATGTCGAAGGCGTGCAATTTTGGAGACCCAGAAATACCACTGGCAATTCAGAGAAAATCGAGCTCAGCGGCATGACTAGGTCCAGCCACAATCTTGAGCGTGACTCATGGGAATCTCATTAGCTGTCCCCATGGTTGGTTTTTAGGTGTTCGGGGCAAAGGATTTTGCTCGACTCAATAGCCAAACATAAGGCTGGACAGAAGTACTTTTGTTGTGAAAGACAAGAAGACACATCAAGTCATTAAGCGTTTGTACTGTATTTTCAGAGTACTAGATGGTCTCTACATATAGCGTATTACGGTCCTATATTTATGCCTTAGTAGCATGCAAATGTGGTGAAACATAAGTGTTTCTAAGGGAGCAATTAGACTCAATACCAACCCCAAAACGTATCTAGCAGGCTTCTAGAGATATCAACGAGAAAAGACGCGCGGACGTAGATCTCAGCCAAAGAGAATTTTAGAGCGAGGGATGTGTACTCGTGTGCATAAAACGTGCTAAAACGTCCTTCTGAAGGCAGGAGGGCCTTTATGTACGGACATGGAAAGTGTTCCTTCGAGTACTGAGCTATGAGAGTGATGTTCTGAAAATATAGCAAGTTCTTCCGTAAATTCTGAGTACTAGCATATATTGCCGTCTAAAATGCTTCTGCAGACCTAGACGAACGACACAACATGAATCCGCAGAACCTTAAACAGCCACACGCCGGCCATGGAGATAGGTATCAGGTATTGTGAGTATAAAAAGCGCCGAAGAAGGACGGCGAGTCATGAGTTGAAACTAGAACACTTTGAAGCATGCTGTACTCAATCAACGTCGAGATGGAGATCCATGCTTTTAGGAGTTACACGATTTCAAGCTTATAGTGACTTTAAGCAAAGAAGACAAGTCTACGTGGATATTATGGAATTAGGATGCTTTGGTCGAGGCGAGGAACACCGCCGGCCATGGGTCAAGGTCTTGAAGATTTCGGATGGAGGAGCCATAAAGTGATATTTATGTGCCTTGGAAGAAAGGATGGTTCTTCGCCAACACCGCCATCGCCTAGACGTATATTAAATCCATGGCAACAACGAACGGCCAGCCATACGGGGGGTTATGTAACATTAAAAAGAAGGATGTAAATTAACGCGTCGTGTAGGAAATTTTATGTTAGTCTCAAAGGATCAATCAGCTCACGCTAATCGAGGCTCTAATCTGGCCCAGTAAAAAATCACTCCGGCGGAAGCATCGAACTGGAATATGGGGATTTCATTCAATTCACGGTTGAAGAAAGTTATTAGGTCATATGATTCCGGTGCAGTAGATGCACAATGCCATACGAATAATTTCATGTTTCTCTTTTCGTATAGGAGCAGCTACAGCCAAATCGAATCATGTAATGAACCCCTCTTTGATTTGAGAAGAGAGCTCTTGGAGACTTTCATGTTCCTATGAGAGGATTCAAACAAGCATTATAAGTCCACCATATGATTTTGACTAGGAGCAGGAGATCGAATGTAATCGCATGGTCCTTGATGCTAAGTATTATAGATGAAGAACCTAGAACATAACCCGAAATGGAACCCTTCGTTCTGTTTCTCTAAGGATAGGCAAAAGTCCAAGGTGGTCATGCTTTTTCTCAACGGCGAAAATTATGATAATAATGAAACTAGGCTCATGGAAGTATAGTAAACCTATCCATTCAATTTCTTCATAGATTTTCCATTCTCAAATTCAGATTAAGATTCAGATTAAGAGGACAGAAGGCTCTACACAGTCATGGACTGGGGGCGTGAAACCTTCAGAATCGTTATCCGCAGATCCACCACGCATGAACCAACTGTTCGGATCATTTCGGAGATCCAAATTAGCTTGTGTTCGTTCTCTCACATTTTTTTTAGAAGAGTGACAAAGACATTAATCCCGGCATGATAATTGAGGGAGGGATATTTTAGAGGCGAGAAGTCGAGTCCACACATACCATGACCTCAATCTTTTTTCCTTGAGAAAGATGGCTTAGATCCACACGACCATGTTTTCAGGGCATTATCATGAGGAAAAGCCAAGAGACCTCAGTAGAGGCATAGCTCTAGAATCCTGGAAATTTTGGTGTAAAGAATCTGGCTATATACATGAAATATCCAATTCCAGTTTTAGAGAAAGAGAATCCACATCCACATGACCATACGTATCGGTGTCCATAGCTTTCAACGAGGGAGGAAGGCCCCGCTCAGCCATGACAAGGTCCATGGACAATTTGAAAGAAGAGCAGTCGGGTTCACACATTGAACGTGGCTTTTGCGGGCTTGAGAGAAGGAGAAGTCACACGCAGACTATGTATTTCTAGATACTGCATTGTAGAAAGATTGTGGGGGGAGATGCCCAAGCCACTCATAGACGGTTCGGTTCGTAGGTCGAAAGAGCAGTGCCCAAGCATATGATCTCTTTGTGATATTTAGAGGCATGCTTTTAGAGTTGTTTGAAGAGGATTTTGTTGAGTGAGGAAGAGGGAGGAATGGGACTCATCGTCGTTCTCTTATGTTGATGCGCTGCATGAACTAAAGCTCAAAATATTTTACACATGCACAAGCAAAGTTTCCCGCTCAAGGGAGTACATACGAGCTAATGTGTTTGTATTTCCGTTCCCACAAAAGGAGCGCAAAGAGTATGAGATTTTCCAGAAACTCGAACGATCTATGAGTAAGCCTACAGGTATCGTGTCGATCCGATCGTTCAAGGACCTCCCAAAAAACGCCGCTAATGCATCTACATCTATTCGTCATAACTCCAATCCACCATGAATATCTTATACATATTATACAAAGTCTCCGTTCCCTCTCCTGGATAGAGGATGGTCTTCGAACCATCGGAGTAGTGTTTGATACAGAACAAGCATCGTTCCCGACTGGACGGATGTCCAAACGAAGCGGGGTCCTACGCCTCTAAACCATCCTGCGACTCCTTCTGTTTTGTATATGATCTTCAGCCCGGTTAGTACGGATGAAGTGTCCAGGGTTGCGGCGCCGTGGGTACGGAGGGTGGTAGAGGGCGAGGAAGTGGAAATGGGACGATTCTGCGCGGGAGGTGGCTTCCCAGGCTTGGGGGAGGACGTATGTTTTGACGGTGTGAGAGCTGCGCTCTGGGGTTTTGTTGACGCTGATGGGACATCGTTATGCTGTGTCTGAATGCGGGTTTTCACAACATCCAAGGGAGTCGTAATGACACCGGCCATGCCTCCCGCGGTCGCTGCTGTTAGAATTTCTAGTGGTAATCCAATGCTGTTAGACCCCATATATCGCTTTGCCATCCCTCTTTCCTCCTCGTAAAATGCGAACTGGAGAGCGGAGAAGGGAAGATCGCGCCAGAGGGTCGCTTTGTAACCATAATACAAAGCACCGGCGCCTTCCGTCCGGACTATGGTGTGAATGGCGTGCATGGTGGAGCGGTAGTTGTAACCGGAGTTGAAGTGGGGATTGTTGTGGCGACCTTGGAGCTGGAGGCGTGTTTTGAGGACTTCGGAGGGAACGTAGGCGGGTGCGGCGGCAAGATCTGCTATTAGACCTGTTATTTTGATTAGCAACCCCGCTATATTTCGCGACGATTCAGCGCAAACACACCAGCAGAGAAGTAAGAGACAGAGGGCGCGACGCCGAGATCAATCATCTGTCGCTTGCTCCATTCGTATGCGCCAAAGAATAGCACTGTGCCCGCAAACGACCCCAGAAATGCCGGCTGCACACCCCCATATAGCCCCTTCCTTATGCCCTCCTGCCGCCATATGGTGTAGTATGTGTTCCCCATGGATGTGTATTTGGGAGGCATGTGCGGATCGCCCTGCTGGCGGGTCTTGACTGTGTCCAGCGAATGCATCAGCATGTCTCCGGTGGTGCCTCCAATGCCGCCTGCCAGCATCGCCTAGAATCACATGGTTAGCCGGCGTCGCATAGAGGGCTATCGTGAGTGCGCCTCACGTGTAGGTACGGTGGCCGTGCTGCCTCCTCGTCCACCTCTTCCACCTCGACTACCGGCCCAGCGCCCTGACTTGACAGCGCTCCCACACTCTCCATTGGGAGCGAACGGCGCTTCTGCCCATTATCGACGAGGTTCGTAGTGGAGTCACTCGAGAAAAAGTTGGCCACGCGGGCAAGAACCATGGGCGTAGCGCTGGACAGCGGCGGCCGCGCTTACTCGAATTGGGGAAAGAAAAATCCTAGAGACGCAGATGTGGGGAGACGACGAAATGAGCGAAGTAGGGCGAGGGAGCGACTGGAGGTGCTGATGTTGCGAATGCTGCGGTGCTGATGTCGAATTTGTCGAAGAGATAAAAATTCGGCCAAGATCGGAAGAGAGCCGCAGTGCCCGGTCCCTAGGCCGCAACGGAGGGACCAATTAATTAACGGCCCGCGACAATCGAACGTCGCGGATGTCCTCAGGAAATATCAAGAGCTGTAGCGCGATACAACATTCCCTGGGGATTATATCGCTTCCGTCTCTCCAACGTTGCTTTCCCATGTATTCTCCGTTCACATGTCGCATCGAGGCAGCTTTAGGCTAAGTGCAGCTTGGCTAGCCGCCTAGCTGCACGTCACGTGCGGGACCGCCCGTGTTTACATCTTGATCCCCAAGCTCAACCACGCCGGACCTCACCTCCACCCACGCACTCCTCCGCCACACCCAATATATCTTTTGCCCATATATATATTCTGCATCGCATCGCTGACGCGACCCTATCCGTCCACCCCAAATGTCTACAACGTGGCTCCAGCGAAAGCGCAAAGGCGAGCTGATAGAGCTCGCAGACCGCGCGAGTCTGCCTGAGTGAGCATTCTTGAGAGAGGCCGAGTCGCATTCTTGATCTGACGACGTGAGAAAACAGTGCCCATGAAATGCTCAAGGACGATCTGGTCGATGCGCTGTTCAAGCATCTCGAAGATAACGAGCCCACGTTCGCGAAGCAATCCGCCTTCGCAGACTTCTACAGCCGCTCTACGCGCGGCGCGTCACCTGTCAAGCGCGAGCGTTCGTCGCCTTCTGAGAGCTTCACCGCGCTGCTGCCTTCCAAGACGCGCAGGCGCACGTTGGTCAAGGCCACCGAGCCGTGAGTCCGCTGTTTACATGACGCGTTACGCGCCGCGCTGACCATCTTGCCCAGCGAGAAAACTACGCCCGAAAAGGCCCTCATAACGCGTACTCCGCAGGCTGTTTCCCGGGTACAATCGCGCCTCTCGCAAGTCGACATCCCTGCCTCTCCCGCCCAGCTCGCCGAGGTTGCGGACCAGTCCTTCCAGGCCGCCAAAACGAAGGCGACGGAGCTATGGCACCAAACCAAGATTGAGGAGTTTAAGGAGTTGGTCCGTGAAAATGCGAGCTCCGTCACCACTATTCAATTGCTAGTGTTGCTCATCGAGGCGACCGGCCTGCAGTGGAACACGCTCCAAACCACTCATGTCTTCACTAGCCCGTCAGTTGCTTCCTTGAGCTTGGACGCGCAGACAATTCACCTCCCAGATCCCAGTATCCTCCTAACGAGCGACTTCTGGGCCCCTGTGACACTATGGTCATTGACCAGCTGGGTTCTGCCTCTCCTCTTCTCGTACTTCTTCAATTTGACTCTGCGATCGAATACGAAGCACAAGACAGCCAGCCGGCAGTATACGGTTGACCCCCTCACTTTCAACATTGTCAGGGCTATTTTGGCGTATAGCGCTTATTATGTTCCAAGCGCCAGCGCTGCATTGATCGGACAACCAGGTACAGCCACGACTGTGGACCTCAGTTGGGGACCGTTTGCCGAGTCGACAGTGCGCGTGGTCCGTACCAATGTACCTGGTCAGTACTATGGCCTGCAAATTGGAGCCGTCGTTGGTGTCTTGTACAGCATCTACGACGCAGCATTGAAGAAGTAGAGCACCGCGCTCTTTTCACGTTTGAAATGTCGGTACATGAGGGATGTTATTCTTACACGACCGGAGTGACTATGAGGCTAGATCCTGTTGCGCTATGGTTCTGGTTCTGGTTCTTTGTTTTGGCGTTTCACGGTTTCCCTTCATTGTCGAGTTGGACACTCGATTGGCATTGTTGGTGATGAGAGGTTGGATGGCGTTGGCGGCGCTCTGCTGGCCAGATATCTTTCGTTACGAAAGATATTCCTTGCTATTTGTTGTTAGTTTCTATTATGAAATATTCTTTCCTCAAAACTTCATTCCTTGATATTGCCTGGTAGGGTTTAGCTCATGACCCGATTTAGATGAGGTCCGAGCTCCCAGTGTCCCGATTGTCCGAAGTCAAATCTCTCAGTGAAACTGTATATGAGTTGCTTCTCAGTCTAACTCCCCTCATCTCCTTTTTCGCTTCTCAGAGACTGCCTCGCCACAGTTCAGGGTAGAGAGGCTGATATGTCACTCTTCAGAACTTAGGATTATGTCCATTTTGTTCAACGCTTAGTATTAGGGGGTAACCTTTGGTGCAGATTTAACGCAGAAGGGTGCTCAGATCTTGTGTGTCTGGTCGAGATCGAGGAGGGACTGTGTGTAAAATGAAGACAGTGTACTTTAACGAGAACTGCGAACAGGAAGTGCGGGCTGTCGAGGTGCTTCGAGAGGTACTCGAGCAGCGCAGTACCATGCAGGAAAAGCCTCGATCGCAGCCAGTATAAGTGGCGGGCTTGCATATAGCGAGACGCTGGGTTTTTCTCAGAACTATCCTTCTCTCCGATTCGTATAATAGCCAAGTATATTGATTTCGATGGGGGGCCTCTCGGGGAGCTTTGGGAGGCGCATGGAGGGCGGAAAGCATCTCGACATCGCACTGTCGGGATGCATAAATGTCCTACGTATAGAGAAGTGCATAGACAGATGTGTCTCTGTCTCTCTCGGGTTGACTAGGTAGTCCATCTCTAGGAAACGTGGGAGTGTACCTCGGTAGTATTTGGAGGATTGCTCGGCGGTGAGCTCGTGGTAGCATTTTCGCCCTCTCTTCCATCTCCGGGCATTGCAGAGGGTGTTCAAGAGCCTACGCATCTTTCCAATCTTGCTAAATCTAAGTGGATGCATCCACTTTCGCGCGAGTGCAAAGTTATGCCCCTTTCACTGCCTAAACAAGACTCCGTCATCATCAACTCGCAGTCAAACTAGTCTAAAGAGAGCCGGCCATTTGCTATTTCCTGCTGCCTCGGAACCACAACAACAACCAGCGCAACCCTAACACTTACCACAACCTTCGCTGAGTCCTTTCTTCCCACTTCATGCAACCCCTTCTTACCGGGCCTTACACGCGCAGCCGCACAATCGACGCTGGAATTCACTACCTTCTCTGCCGGCTTATCCACGGTTTACACGAGCCAGGATTTAGAGTTGATACAGAGGCTTCCCTAGCCACCAACTCAACCGCCCGTGGCCCAAGCATTTCACGTCACCCCCGCCCGAAGCTCGACCCCATCCGTATATACAGAAGTATCTCATCGGTATTGAGCAGTGATCTTCGCCGTCCAACAGTGCCGCCGGTATCAGCACTCTGCAACCTCGTGGAAATCTCCTTAACAACTCCCTGGATCATTCACAGGCGGTTTTGAACCCCACGCACACCAATTCACTATCGACAATTGCCGAGCATCTGATTATCCTTTGGATCACGGCACTCCACAACACTAACGATACCTATACTCCGCTACTAGTATGAGTCTTTCACGCCTCGAGTCGCTCCCTACGGAGCTATTGGAGCCAATATTTCTATGGTCAAATAACATCAACCTCCCCTTAAGCAGCCACGTCATCGGAGCCAAGCTCTCAACCGAAAAGTTATTCCGAACCATGAGCATGCGCATCCTCTTCTATCCTGGAGAGGATGCCGACTCTAGGCTTGCGCACGATAGACATAACCACGTTTTCTGGGAAATTTACAAGGAGCTTGACCGTGTCGCGTTGCATAAATTTTCCTTGGTGCCGGCGTGGGACAAGAAGATGAGGGAAAAGGCCATAGCTCACGCCGTCCTAGATTCAAGCCGGCGTGCATTGGAGTTGAGATTTCACCTTCAGTTGCTAGACTCCCCGCAATACAAGATCCTCTCCGCCAACTTTATGAACTGGGCCCGCTTCAAGCAGTATCTAATCCTCGCAATGGAGCCTTCGAATGAGACCAATCGATCCCCATCTAAACGACTGATTCGTCTCCTAGATAAGTTTTTCTACACGCGAACTAAGTTGCCAAGTTCGAGCCAAGTCTACCAACCAACCATCGACAGCCAATTCATGCGACTTCGCTGCTTGCCCATCAAAACGGCGCTCCCGACCAAGTTTCTCCATGGCCCCTTCGACCAGGACAAGGCGGAATTTCTATACTTTCTCCTTCTTGTTGGCCTCGACATCACACCTCAGCAACAAGGAGAACTGAAATCCGAAGAACTCGTGGACATTGCTCTTCAAGATCCGAGCGAATTCCTTTTAGCCTGTCTCTTCTCCGAGGAATTCGACGTCCCAGTTAATCTATCACTAATGCGCAAGGCAATCTGCACGCGCACTCTCCCTACAAAGCATTTTCGTCTAATCCTACAGGCGGAGAAGGTACAGAATAGAGGTCGCCCAGCAAAAGAGAACGCTAAGGGAGTACGAGAGATCGAACACTTGATATATGATAGGGAATTGCAAGAACTCCGTCCGATACACGAGAAGATGGTTGAGATCCCGTCCAATTTGTTCGGAGATGGGCGTGGAAATATAAACCCGCCTCCGAAAAAAGGTTTCTTCGGCTCGGTGAAGGAACGTCTCGAGGATCTTATTTATCTTCGATTGCTCAAATCTGAGTACTGACATCTTTAGTGGAAGGATGGAGCAGTGCATCCGAAAAGAAAGGGAGATCTATGAGAAGTTGAAATATCCCAGAAGAATGGGCTGAATTGGTCTAATAATAGCATGCGACATTGTCGTTTAAATCACAAAAGTGTTACGAGAAAACTTTCTTTGCCCTATCTTTAATGCTAGGCCAGTCTTTCTAATAAACCTTGTTAACCCCCTTCACCCTCTCCATATTTCCCTTAGCATCAACCCCCAGCCAATCCCTCATCTGAGGCGTCAACGTCTCTTTTGTCTTCTCACTAAGTCCCGCCGCCCAATTAACCTGACCTCTCAAGAACGGTGCATTATATGCCCCGAACAACAACGCGCGATCTTGATCTTTAGTGATGTTCTTGCCGGACGTGTGCCATATGCGACCTTCCATACATACAATGGATCCCGCTTTGGCTTCGAAGGGCTGGAGCATGGATTCAGCGTCTTCAGGGATATCAGAGGGGGTAGTCCATTTGTGGGAGCCGGGAATAAACAGCGTGCCACCGTTTTCGAAAGTAACGTCGGTCAGACACCTAAACTAAAGTCAACAATGAAATACAGGGAAATAACTGACATCTATTCAGGACTGCCAATAACACTCTGAACACCGAGAGAAGACAAAGAACGGAAATACCTTACCAGATGACATTCAACCCCCAAGCCTTCAACCACGGATCCGGACACTGCAAACTCAAATCACTATGCAACCCCATACTCCCGCTCCCAGGCCTAGCAATATTCGCCGTGAAATTGGACACGAGAAACTCCTCCCCCAACAAACTCTGCACCATCGCCACAGCCGTTGGATGCGCTATTAGATCCCGAAATATCTCATCCAGCTCCATGAGGTAGAAGACCCGGACATTGTTTTCGTTGGGGTCAAGCTTCGACATGTAAGTGTCGTTGCCTCGCTTTCGTGATTCCGAGGCGGCGTCCCAGAGGCGGGCGAGGACGGATGATGCGAGGCTGGGTGGCAGAACGGACGGGATGATGCAATAGCCGTCTGTAGCGAGTTGTGATTGGTATTGTGTGAGGTCGCGACCAGCGGCTTCGGGGAATTTGGTGGATGTCATGATGAGGGGATGCGATGGATCTTTGATCGTAGAATGCCCAGGGGAACTGCAGCCCGGCAGCGATTTGGCTTATATTGATATTCATCATGCTCATGGCTGAGTCGAAGTTAGTGAGTTGTTGTTTAGTGGTGGTTTGCCGAGGGTGGGGAAGTGGAGTGAGGAGAAGTGGCTGTCTAGCTGGTTTGGGGGAGGTGCATGTCGATCTAGGGAAGCGTGATGCGAATTGCTCTTAACGTTGGACCTATGGCACTGATGGGATAATAGGTTTTCTGTAGTACTTAGGAAGCGTTGATAAGAGTGGATAGTCCATCGCAGTAGTTTCTTTAGATTTCACAGTAGGATGTTAGGCTCAGATTGTTGCAGGTGCTAGGTCAAGGAGCTGAGAGATGCTTCCTTTTGTGCAATGAACCATTTCAAGGACTTCAGGGCCTGAAGTCACTAAAAGAAACACGAGCATGAGGAGTCGCTGGCAAGAATCCAAAGTCTTGCCTGAAACCCTAAGGTCTTCGAATATGAACAATGAGAGTAAGACCTGGAGATACAGTGCAAACAATCGAATATCGACTCGTATTGTATAAGGGCAACCCTAGAACCTTGTATTGTATGTGTCTCCTCACGCTATTCGTTATCCAATGACTATACAGTCTTCCTAGTCTCCGCAAAATTCCCTACAATACATGACTTATCACACTCTTACTATTACATCTCGAAAAAAAGTTTTAGATTATGTTCAAAACCAGGGATTGGGGAGGGGGTTATAATGCTATCCTGGGGATGATAGTAGAGGCTACACACAGGGGGTTTGCATTAGGCCTCCGCTGTCTCGGATACTAGACGGTCATGAATTGTGCGCTTTGGGAAGTTGTTGGGCTGTAAAGGAATTAAGGGATTTAGGTTGCAGAACGATAGGGCGTGAATCCCAAATCCGTTGTGACTATAGTGGGCATTTTAGTCGCAAGAATCAAGACAGCTGCTAGGAATACAGTATAGAAAGGGGCAGTGAAGACTTTCATATTGTGTGCTCAGCGTCAGGATCCTCCGCATTTAGCCCCTCGTCATATAGAATCTCCACCTCAGTCTCAACCCCGTTTTCATCGACTGTGAGGGCGCAATTCGGATCGATCAAGTGCCATTCTCCCTTATCATACGTCGTCGGTTCGCTCGAGATGATTGTGTGCTTCCCTATTTTCTTATCCTCGCCCCAGATTGCCTCCTCGTTCACCAAATCCTTCGAATCCGGGTGCCCCGGAAACTTGCCGTTCAGCGTGCGTCCCGCAAATTCCGACCAGTAAAGCGAAGGCGGAGTCTCCTTTGCGTGGTTCCGGAACCGCACTGCGACCATCTTGGTGCCGTCGGTGGTGCAGAAGTTGAGCGAGCTGGGAGTCCGTTTCGCGCCCAGGATGTCCCTCTGGAGTAACATGATTTGGACGAGTGTCTTCGTCATGGCACTGAGCATTTCTTCTAGGGGATATGATTTCTGCCACGAGACCTTGTCTCCGTTGTTGGCCAGGTTGGTCATGTATAGCGCGGCTGCGTGCTCCGAGTCTGTGGAGCCGAAAATATTGCAGTATGCGTCGAAGGACAGGAGATCCGTCATCTGGCGGCGGATAGCGGAGAAACTGGATACCACGCCATTGTGCATGAAGACGTGGCGGCCGAAGACGAAGGGATGTGAGTTCACTTGCGTGACTACGCTGCCGCTTGTCGCCCGAATGTGGGCAAGGACGCACTTTGTCTCGGTGTTCTCGCATATCGACCTAAAATTGTAGTCGTTTGTAGGTGGGGACTGCGATTTGTAGAGCGCGGGCCGTGCGCCCTTAACATGCTTGATGTAGTCTGATGAAGCAGACGAGTACCAGGCAACGCCAAGGCCGTCCATGTTGAGCAAGGAGTTGCGCATGCGGATCATGGCATCGGAGCTATGGTCCAACTCTTTCTCTTTATGGCGTGGTAAGAGACCTGGGAGATAGTGCTCTGAGCATTGCTTGCTGATGCTGTTGGCCGGCGTAATCAGAACGTCGGAGAGGAGACATGGCTCCGATGGGGAGATGTATGCGAACCAACGACACATGATGGAAGAGTCGGGGTGGATGTCTGGCGTGTGCGGCGAGAGCGAAGAAGTAGAGGAAATCGGTGGAATTAGTGACGTAATGATATGTCAAAAGATCTTAAAGATTGTGTTGCGGAGGGGATTAGAGATGTGTTAATCACGAGAGGTATGTAAACAAATACCCCGACACACGAACAGAACGGCGGTCTTCTAAGTAACAAGGAAGAGTTGAATGTACCAAGATGGGCTCGAGGCGCGTGACAGTGTAGATATTAGGAGTGACCGAAGGTCTTGTGCTTAGCTCAAGAATATCAAATCTTCCAATTGCAACGTCTTACCTCAGGCGCCTAGACGAGGGGCGTGAGATGTGCTGTATTCTTGTTCCGTTTCTATCAGTCAGTTTCCATGTTGTACGGAATGATAGTGGAGGCCAGGTTCCTTATCGATAGGGCCGTGAATCGATTCATTACCCCACTCTTGGCCTACCCCGTGATCTGGGAATGAGGACGTGTCAGCATCGTTCTGTTGCTTCTTCATGCTTGTCTAATTATCTTCTCCGGGAAATTACGGCCCAACTGGCGGATAACGACGTGTCCCATCCCATTTCTCTATTTCTCCCTTCACGACACTCTTCGTCTCTCTGATCAACCCTTCCCCTTACATGTCTCCGGTGCCCGTAATGCCTGTCCAATAGCCTACACGATGCCTAGGCTGGCCTTCACAATCGAGAAGTGTCCTGCACTTGGCCGCCTCAGTCAGCCGTCCTCCGCCTTATCTGATGCTGAAGCTGACGAGGTTACAGTCGTAGACCCCACTCGATGTTGTACTCCTCACCGTGCCAATGAGGCGCGTCTTTCAACGGTGGCATGCAACACTTCCACCTGCTCTTACCAAGCTATCCACGGCATCCTTATACGAAGAGCGATCGTACACCAGCGACCTGTCTCAGCTTCAGAACCTGGCTAGTCTTCACGCCAAACACCGAGCCTCTGTTGAAAAATTCCGCAAGGTGGACCGCGCAAAGAAATGAGCAATCTCATTGGTAGTATTTCTGAGATGCGGCATGCGACAGGACAGGTTTTCTCACACCAGCACGGCTGTCACACCACGCCAGGTTCTTCGATGACGGAGGCCATGCCTTTGATGTGGGGTCTGGATTACGTTTAGTGAATCGAAATACTGCCCTGACGGCGCGCTCTCGGCGAAGAAGCGAGGCCTCGGGAGGAAGCTTGCGCAAAGGAGGCTCCTACCACTACCTTGGCGGGCTGTGCAAGGCGTCTGCGGCTTACTCCGTCTACACGGCGGCTGTGATTGGGGCGCAACGAGCGGGGATGATATGGCTGAGGCGTGAAATCTCTGTGCCGTGTGCCGACCGCTCTGAGCGAATTTGGACTTGGCCGCATATGGTTAGCGCATTCCATAGCATCGTGCACCGACTAATTCACCATCCCCCCAAGGTTTCTTGCGCGGGATTCAAGACGCTGGGTGTTGGGATCCGCCGCCACTGCAGAGCCGTATAAAGACCCCCGGTATCTACGGGACAGCCTGGTCGAAAAGGGCCTTTCTTCGCCCTCTCTCGTCCGTTTACCCTTCCACGAGTGATCTCAACCTCCGCATGTGACTTCACCCCACGCAACACAATTGCATCGACTCCGCTCCAAAGCAACCTCGATCCGCCAGCTCCACGCCACACGCTGATATCCACCCGCGACACGCCACACGCGACACCTCCCACCGCGACCATGTCCATCCACGAGCCCAAGAAGTACGACACGTATGTCGACGAAAGCAACAGCAACGACATCCAACGCGGTGAGGTGCACGACAATGCCGATGACCTTCAACGCCACCTGGGCAATCGCCAGATCCAGCTTATTGCGATTGGCGGATCCATTGGTACAGCCCTCTTCGTAAGTATCGGAGGCGCCCTAAACAAGGGCGGCCCCGCAGGCATGTTGATCGCATACACCTTGTACTGCTGTCTGATCGGCCTCGTCAACAATTGCATGGCTGAGATGGCAACGTACATGCCTGTCACAGGAGGGTTCATCCGAATGGCCGGCCATTGGGTCGATGAAGCCTTTGGCTTCATGGTTGGATGGAACTTCTTCTTCTATGAAGCTCTGCTCATCCCGTTCGAGATCACGGCCCTGAACCTGGTCCTGACCTTTTGGAGAGACGACATCCCAGTTGCCGCCGTGTGCGCTGGGTGCATTGTCTTATACGCGTGAGCACTTTCCCCTAGAGTGATGGACCCCGCAGCACAATCCAGAGTTAACCATATTTTAGAGCGTGCAACATTCTTGCCGTCAAGTACTATGGCGAAGCTGAATTCTGGCTATCTGGTGGCAAGGTCATCTTGATCCTGATTTTGTTCTCCTTCACCTTCGTCTCCATGGTCGGCGGCAATCCGCAAAAGGATGCATATGGCTTTCGTCATTGGAAAGAACCCGGCCCATTTGCCGAGTACCTCTCGACTGGAAGTCTCGGCCGCTTTGAAGGGTTCCTCGGTGCTCTTTGGGCCGCCTCCTTCTGCATCGTCGGCCCTGAGTACATCTCCATGGTCTCTGGAGAAGCCAAGCGCCCTCGCGTGTACATCAAAAGCGCATTCAAGACCGTCTATATTCGATTCGGTCTCTTCTTTATCCTCGGAGCGCTCTGCGTCGGAATTGTCTGCGCTTCTAATGACCCTACGCTTGTCGCTATCCTGAGTGGCAAGGGCGAGGGCGCCGGCACAGGTGCTGCCTCTCCCTACGTCATCGCCATGAAGAATCTGGCTATTCCAGTCCTACCACACGTTACGAACGCTCTTCTGGTCACAAGCATCTTCTCCGCTGGCAACACTTACACGTACTGTGCGACCCGAAGCCTGTACTCACTGGCCATCGAGGGCCGAGCGCCAAAGCTCCTGAGGAAGTGCACGAGGAACGGCGTCCCGATTTACTGCTTTGGCATAACGATGCTGTTCCCCCTGCTCTCCTTCCTGTCAGTCTCCAGCAGTTCAGCCAAGGTTCTGACATGGCTCGTCAGTCTCATCACTGCCGGTGGTCTCATCGACTTTATTGTCATGTGCGCTACCTACCTCGCGTTTTACAAGGCCTGTAAGGTGCAGGGGATCGATCGCAACACACTTCCATACACCGGCTACTTCCAACCGTACTCTGCTTGGATTGCTCTCGTCGGACTCATTTGCATCGTATTTGCGTACGGTTACTCTGTCTTCCTGCCTGGCAACTGGAAAATAGAAGATTTCCTCTTTTCCTACCTTATGGTCGGCGCTGCCCCAGTTTTGTTCTTTGCATGGAAGCTCATCAAGAAAACCAAGTGGAAGCGGGCTGATGAAGTGGATCTTGTCTGGGAGGCGCCCCTCATCGATGCGTACGAGGCTTCATTTCTCACACCACCGGTTGGATTTTGGACTGAAATGGTTCAATTGGTTGGTTTCAAGCGCAACGTGCCTGTTGACCAGAGGATTGTGTGAACAATATGACTAATGGAAGAGATGGAAGAGATGGAAGTGATGGACGGAACTGATGAGTACTGTTCACGTTCGCATTTACTCACTGCTAGGGGTCCACTGCACGACAACACACAAACGTCGGACGACTGCTCGTCATTCAATAAATACCCATTCTCTATTCAGAATCTTTACATTTCCGAGCACCTTGCTACATCACTTCAGAGCCCATGCGACTATTTCCTGCTCTATCCAAAGCGTCAAGCAGAAGAAACGAATCTCGAAGATCACTTGTAAGTATCTGATGTGCGCGATTAGAACAAAACTTACGTGCACCACAACTATCCTTTTCCCTGCGCGCCAACTAGAACTACGACATGCTCAATAAAAGCCACGCAAGACTACGCATCGACCCTTATTAACAAATGCGATCCCCTTAGGTCGCCATGTAATGTCTCAGCGTCATCTATTTCCTGAATGGCAACTGCAGCTGTGCTTCAGGACAGGATATCCAGAAGTAGAACAGCCTTATCTTTCCTCAGCCCTTCCAGCGGAATACCAAGCCGAAGCGCGGCGCCAGGATATGTGGCGTATGCGTCCGAATCCTTCGTCGCACCGACCAACATTCAGAATACATGTGGGGACTTCTTTGTCCAACGCGTTCTTCGAATTGCAGGCTAAGGCTCTGAGCTTACGTCCTTATCATCGACTGCGCAGCCTTGATCCGTTCAGCACCAGGTCATGGTATCAGCCAATGCTTCTTGGTCCACAACAGAAGACAGGGTTGGCTTCGCTCTTGTCGCTAGCTTTACCTGCGTTTCGACTATCGCCAATAATTTTGGTCTTAGTGCCGCGCAACAATGCATCCCGCTCGCTGATCTTTCAACTTTCATGAAAGACGAATCGCACTTTCGGTTTCCCACAAATTTGATCCACAGATTCTTGGCCACAACTGTGTTTTGATTAATATATGCGACCATAGAACGAAGGACGTCTTTCTCCTGAATCTAAATCATCAAGAACATCTTCGAAAGTCGGGCCCTCAACTCTCTACGGCAGCTCCATGCACTTTATATATCATTTACTTCGATTGATGTCTGAGCGAGACCTCAGCGGGCTGGGGGATCATTTAGCTCGTAAAGGTAAAGGCTTGCCGAGCTTAGCATAGAGGTTGAGACATCCCGCGCGGGGTCAACTTCTAAGCCAAGGTTGTCGAATATAGGTACATACTACCCATTGTCCCCCATGGTTCTAATCGCTCGTCGCGTAGTGGATTCTGGGCGCCGGTCCCTTCAAGAATTTCAAATAATACAGCAGGTATGACGATCTCCATTTCTACTTTGTAAGTATTTTTCAGCGGATTCAAGGAGCATGGTGTAGGGCAGCATTAATTCTTTCGAAGTCTTGTTGCACTTTTGTTGGAAGTTAGCAGATAAGAAGAGGGTGGACGCAAACGGCTCAGCCGTGCAGACGTCCATTTTGTTGAGGGCTGTTCACGTTTCGATCTTGGGTTATAGCGTGGAAACGTAATTCATTAATCCAGATACGAAGCAATCGTTCATTCGTTGCACTTCCCCGCTCAGTCTGTGATTCTTCCCAACTATCTATTTCCACGTTGTGGGGATCTGTCACCGAATCCTTCTGGTGCATATCATTGCATTCAGGCTCCTTTAAGTTCTGCGGTTCGCGGATTGTTGCTGTCATGTCTCGTCCGCCTCTTTCGACCAAGCGTGGCATCGGGTGGGTTGGCTGCCTTTGCGAGGAGGCGTCGAGCGACATTCCTTCTTCGTTCCATTCGAACAAAATCCTACGGCTTCGCATAAGCGATCTTGGTGCTAAGACTCCTTCTACGGCGCATCGATTTGTTTGACCACCAGCGGCTGCTTGTGGACTCGTAAAGGGTGATCCAGTGTCGTTGATCTTTTGATCAAGAGTCGCAGATGATGCGGGAAAAGTAGAGTCGCAACCGGCCTCGGGCGCGACTCATCTATCCTCTAACAATGTGTTTAAAACCATAACGTTCCAATCCATAATCACCTCTCAACTTATTCCTTCTCTAAGCCCTGTCTCCCCTTCTCCATCGCCAGAGAAAAGGAGTCGGCCAGCTAGCCGAATAAACCAAATCGCAGCGGAGCACACCAGAAATGCCGGGACCAGAATGCGTCCTAGAATCCTCCCCCAGGACACGCCAGTCGTAAACTCTTCCCTTTGCTTCTCTAGCCCACGATCGTCTCCCTGCCCTCCCCCCCTCCCCTCCTCAACAACAACCATCCCACTCAACCTCGCGAGCCAAACCTGCCAGCCCGCCAACAACAAGACCCCCAGAACGACGCGTCCCCACTGAACTTTCTCAAACTTGCTCCGCGACCGCCGGCCCGTGGCGTCGTAGATCTCGTCGAGACATTGCACGAGCTGATGGATGAATTTCGAGGCGAAGACGAAGGCGCCAGCCTGCACCACAAGTTTCAGCGGCCTGTAGAGAAGACCGAGTGGGACTGCACTGGGTGGGATGGCGTCCCAGGGGATGTACGCCGGGGCCTGTGCGGACGGGGAGACGGAGACGGAGACGGAAGAGAAGTTGGGTTCGAAGATGGGAGGGGCGCGCATGGTGGAGTTGTAGTCGAGGATGGGCTGGGGTTCTCCCGGGTCGGACATGGCGCGGGATGGAAGGGATGCTGGTGTTCTGTTGTGGGAGAACAAAGCTATGGATCCCGAGGTTGGTTGGTGCGAGTGCGCCTGCCCATGAGGGCTGGGAGCGTGGCCTTGTGCGGCGTGATGTCGCCGTCGCAATCGCAACTCGTTCACATGCGCGATTGCGGCGCGCAGTCTTGCCGCTGTAGTTTCCGTTCACCCGCTCGAAGCGTTCGTGCGTTCGTTCGTTCGTTCGTTCGTTCGTTCGTTCGTTCGTTCGTTCGTTCGTTCGTTCGCTCGCTCGTTCGACTGCCCGCGCGGAGTCGTTCAGGTCCAGTTTTTTGCTCGCCAAGGTTCCCCGGTTCGCCGCTTCAGCTCCGAGGCTCACTCTGTCTTCTATCCCACGCACGTCGTTGGTCTTTTGCTTCTTCGCCAGAAGTTTTCGAAGAGGAAAGTTGTGTCGAGGTCGTGCAGGAAATTGTGGGGAAGTTCGAAATGAAGGGTAAATTGAAGGTCGGAGGTTGGGGCTGGGTAAGTTGTAGCGGCTCAGTGCCAGCTCAGCCACCACACGATTGGTTTCGTGCTGACACTCAGCCTTGCCGGTGCATGATCGACGCTCTTCGAACGTGTCACTGGTTGGCTTTGGGCGCTTTTCTGGGGTACGTTTAAAATTGGTCCCGGAGCTAAAATCTAATGAGGAAATTGTGTACGGTCCCAAGAGGCAGCACTGTGAGTAACTATAGATTCTCTGAACATGTTTTCGGAGCTAAATCCTTGTTGGCATTTTCTCTCCATCTCTTCTTCTCTCCCACGTTTCATAAGCTAAGAAGCGCGGATCGTTGAAAAGTAAAAAGTGTAATTCATAGTATTAATAGTGCACACTCATCCATATGACACGACCACCACCTTGAGCATACCAACTTATCTTCCATGTTCCAGCGCCGCTTCAGAATCGCTAAAACCTATCACTCAGTCCAAACCTTTGGCCCGGGCACCGTATAGTTCTTAGCAAGTAGTTAGCTAACGTGAATCGTTTTGAAGGAGGGATAACAGAAAAGCAAGAGGGACAACAAACTTTGGTAACCAAGTCCTGTCTAACTTTCCCTGAAATCGCAATCCCAGGATCTGTTTCTCAAGTCAGCTTCCATGCATTCCGCCAACGGACCCCCTCATCTAGGCAAGAAAACCCCTCCCCAAAAAGAAAACACTGACCACTCGTCGAATAAGCCCCAGGGAACCGAACCAGAAACTCGTCGCCAGGCACACTAGAACCCTCGCCTGCAACCTCCAACTGCGCACAATTCGGATAGAACTGCACGGGCGCCAGCTCCAGATTGATGATCTCGTGCCTGACCATGTAGCGCCCGGGCTTCAGATTCTTCGGCACCACGACATCCCAATGGTCTGTCCTCCTGTTCTCCCAGAGATCGTTCTGGTACCAGCCGTCCTCGTTCCCGACCGCATACCCCGGCCGCAGCCCCTCCTCGGCAATCTTGAACCACTTCAGATTCGCGATGTCGGTGATGGACGTGCAGTCGTCCCCGCAGAACGCCATGTACGCCATCAGGGGCCCGATGGTGTGGACCCAGCCGAAGCCGTCGTGCGCCCAGGTGGTCCTGATGGTGCCTCCAGCCTGTACCGGCGCATGGAATGCGCCGGGGACCGTGGCGCCTTTGTAGTTGCAGGTCATGTTGCTGGAGGCGGGGTCTGTATGGGGGAAGGCGTGCCAGGAGCGCTGGATCAAGTCTTTCTGGCCCTCGGCTGGGTCGGCCCATTTGTAGCTTCAGTTTGTGTTAGTGAGTAGTCCTTGTCATTCTTGGACGCGAAGCTAGAGAAAGAGAAGGTGCTTGGGTGTAGGAAAGGTTGGAGAGGGATTCTACCCTTCATAGCTGGTGCCATCAATGGTGTATGCAGTGACGCCGCCGTGGGCGAGCGCATTGCCGCTGAATGTGGCGAGGCCTATGGCCACCGAAAGTCTCATCTTGATAATGATGAGAGAGAGAGTTTACGATACTGTCGGAAAAGGCTGCGAGAATAGTCTTCACCAGTTACTGGTATATATACACATGAGTGTCTCGTCAGTTAACGATGGGTTTTGATCAACTTTTAATTAAAGCATCTCCTCTATACCTAATATTTTGATAACAGTCTCCACTTTACATTAGCAACTAAGAATAGCCCTGGCTCTAAAGGCTCCCAGCTTCCTAATTTAGGGCACCCTGGACGCCAAGGGTATTTAAATCCCCGAATAGGCCATGCCTAGCCTGGACTACAGAGTGTAGACACGTCGGTTCATATGTACAGTATCATATCCTTACTAGTGGAAAATCTGTCCATCTTTACTCATTAAGGTAATGAACTTGTAAATCTCTCGACAAGGGCCAATAGGAGGGGGATATTGAACGCTGATACTTGCCTGGAAGGGTAAAATTTGTTTGAGCATATGACAGGGTATGAACCGACGTGCCTACGCTCTGTATATGCGGGAACCCAAGCCGCCCGAGATAGGCAGGTTACCACCGCTCTACTAACAGAGAACCGAGTTTTCGATATCCAGATGCTTTGAGGAAGCCATTGCACGTCAATGTAGGAACACATGGCAGAGCGAGAAGGCCCTAACTGAATGTGTCAAGGATTTACCGACTGTGCGGTTCCCTCGACCAAGTCGATCAGGTATACGTCAAGTCATTGCCTCAATTTGAACATCTACAAGGTACTTATGTTGTTTCTGTCGTCACTATTTAAAGAACCTGGCTGATAAAAACTTGAACATTAGTTGTTGCTCCGTAAGATATTGAAATGTAACATGTAAATTAGTAGACACACGACCACACTTCCCCCAGTCCCATCGTGTGCAAGCGCGCGACACTGCTTGTAGATTGCTAGCATGTGGCGACGTTGCTCATCTGCACAAAGTTCTCAGATTTCTCCATATCCGTGTGATTTTCGACGATGATGCCCGTGTATATGATATATGTCCAATTCGATTTGTCCGACCGAACGCCCTCAAGTATGCACTGCATAAAGGAGTTGTTGCACCAGCTCACAATCTCCAGAGTCGAGTTTCGTATCTGCGTTTCGGATAAGGTCGTGTTCGCAATGAGGCTATTCCGGATGACAACGTCGCAGAAATCTATGTCTGTGAATCGGCAGCCAAGAAGGTGAACGTTTTCGAATGTGGTGTTGCGAAACGTGCAGCGATGAAACTTGCAATTGGTGACGGTGACGCCGTTCCAAGTCGAATTGGCGATGAGGCAGTCGGTGGATTTCAATTCCCAGAAACGAAGCCTCTCGAAGGTCGCATTGAAGCCGTCCACTCGAGCATCTTTGGTCTTAAAGTAGCTAAAAGATTGTTAGTGCTGAACAAGAAGTATACTTCATGTCATCATACCATCGGTAGGGAATATCCCAATTCACATCCACTTTTCCAGTCTGGTCTGGTAGCGTCGGAATTTGTGTGGGGAAGCCGGCGACCGAGTAGCCGTTGAATATCCATGCAGTCTTTTGTAGTACGGTGTCCCAGAGATTTAGCCAGTCCCGATGTTCCCAAGACCAGGTAGAATGACTGGAAAGAATAGTCCAAAGTTCGTCAGGTGGTGTTTTTGCAAGCGCTTTAGTGATTTCTGCACGACCTCGGAATCCTTCATCCTGGAGGAACATGCCCATAGCAACTAGATAAAACAGCTCGATCTCTGATTCTCCCTTAGTTCTGAGCCATTCCAATGGACTGTCTCGCTTTTCGAAAGGTCCTTCAATCCAGTTGTGTTCGACAAGCGTTATCGATGGCCGTATGAGCGATTTCACCCATTCACGGATATCGATGGTAGCAGGGTGCGCGATCCCGGCTATTAAGGGTGAGCTCCGCCTCCGAGGTTGATAAATACAGGCACTGGCGTTAAGCGTCATTCCTGAGCAGTCTATCGTATATGATGGAATCGGATTGAATAAACGGATCGAAGGGATGGTGCGATAATCATCCGAGAATGAGACTGCGAGGTCTTCCTGGGGAAATCAGCGGAAAGCTCTCAGGATTAGTTTGAGATATGAGCTGACCTATGCGAACGATGATTTGAACGATGTGGGTGAAGTAGACTTCTCAGCGACCGTTGAGCTGCATGTAGACGTGTAGAGAGTAGACGGAAAGAGAGCCACAGAGTAGCGATGGTATGTATGATATGTGCTCCCTCTAGGTTGGTCTTGGGAGAATGTTTGGCGAGAGAAACAGCCATGAAGAGAACGAGAGCATGTAATGTTTGAGTCTTGGCGCAACCGCTTCTAGAGGCAAGAGCCATCGGTCTGCTCCACATTAACGTATTCGAGGCAACAAACCACATCATGCGCAAAAGTATTTCTGGTGGAGGCTTAAGGTCATTTAGCTAAGCTCTTCCTGCGATAGTACTGTTGCCTACTTGTTTGTTTTCCGGTTGCATTAAATCTGTAACGCCGTTGTTGGACAATCGTTAACTCTTCGGATAGTTTGGAAGGAATGGCGGCGTCGTCCTCTATCAATCTGATCCTATCTCTGACAGTTTGTATCCAGCAACATGGTCCTCCGGGTCTGTGCTTGACGCGCGGTGCGCTTCGCGCTGGACATACATGCTGAGTTTATTGTCTAGACAATATCTATGTTGCCCTACGATCTCCATGAGATCTCCTAGATCCTTTTCTAGGATTGCAACCTTTGTCTTCAGCAGCTTGTTCGTCTGTTCCACGTCTCGAACCTTTTCGACCAGTTCATCTTGTTCCTTCTTTTGCTTGTTCCTGCATTTCCTAGCAGCATTGCGGTTCTTCATGAGGTACATGGCTCGTCCCGAGCTGGGGATTCGTTCTTCATGGATAGAGTCGTGTCTTCGTGTTTTAGATGGTACTGTTCGAGGCGGCTGATCGTGTTAGACTTGACCTCGACACGGAAGAGACTGAGATTTACATAGGATTGTTCTTCATCTATGAGCCTAGCAGAAGAGGAGGGTGAAGGCGAAGAAATCGGTGGCTGGTGATCAATGCGCGTGGAGAGGTTTGTGTAAGACTTACGAGGCTGTGGCTGGTGAATGAAGCCCGTGTCCCAAGTGGACGCCGCATCATGGGATACATTCGTGGTAGTGTATGCTCCAGCAAATATTGCCTGCGATGGGTTCGACGTAGTTCGATGGTAATATCGTGTTTGATCCTCCTCTGGTGGGAGTTGAAGCAAACTAAAACGAGGATCCAAGGCTATTTGCGGCCTCTGAACATTTGAACTATTCGGATATTGAGCCTTTGACAGCTCTGTGGCAGGCGTGAGTGCATTTAGATCGTTATAATTAAATAGATTAGGAATAGGGTATCCCAGAGAGTTCGTTCTCGCCGAACTCAGCGCTTGTCTCTTTGCGCGTGAGGATTCGTCGTATTGCGTGCCTAAAACGGTTGGAATGTTTGACGCCTTGCTCGCATTGAATTTGAAGTCGTGATTTGGGATACCAGTGAGCGTCTCCATATCTCTTAGGAAAGGGTGGTATTTGGCAGTCTAGAAGATGATGGATCAACGGAAGATAATCATCAAAGAGAGGAAGGCATCATGTATGGCGGACGCTAGAGTGAACCCCTCTTCTATATAGCTGGTGCCGGCCCTTCTATTATCTGCCTCGCCAAGCAATATCGGTGGCGAGATAACCTGGAAGATAAGTATCTGCATTTGAGTATTAGCTTAAAATAAGGACACCAGTCACAGTTGGGAGAATATACGTAGGCACGGACGTCTTGCAACGCCCGCAACGCAAGGACAGTCTCGAAGTTGATCCCATAGCGGAAGCGACAACCGAAGCAATCACAAGCTGGTATCACTGTTTAGAGTTTCCAATAGGGACGAGCATAGAAGTCGTAAGTTGATGTTCATGAATTTCGGCTGCAAACGACCTAGCAGGACTGACCGTGTACAGCGATGCCGGCAAACCCCGACAAACGAAATACCGACCCCGAGGAACCGCTGCTTCCGTCT
This sequence comes from Melanomma pulvis-pyrius CBS 109.77, assembly GCA_010093585.1. NCBI lineage: Eukaryota > Fungi > Ascomycota > Dothideomycetes > Pleosporales > Melanommataceae > Melanomma > Melanomma pulvis-pyrius. The sequence continues at coordinate 138,031 of MU001740.1, read as the reverse complement.
TGCCCGGCTGCGTTCAATTATGTTATGGGCACCGCTAGAGTACCGTGAGCGCAGGGAATTCCCAATAGTGGGAAAAGTATGAAGTATTATGCGCCTTAGATTTTGGTCTCGGAGCATTCTTTTGTTCTAAGTAGAGCCGAACAATGATGGATTATGAATCGTGATCATACACCTGATTAGGTTTAACTGTTTATGGAAGACTGGTACGCGCTAGGGAATGGAGCTACTAATATCCGTTCGACTTCAACTCTTTCCACCCCTCGCAGCATGCCAACTATATTTACAACATTACCTCGTTGCTTCAGCAGGCTGATATGTTATAACAGCACCATTATTGTGAATCTTGAGCTCCACTGATAAGAGTCCTAATTGTCTAATAGCACCTGGGCCTGCGCGAGGCATATCATGAATCAGCCGCCACCCACAAGCGCGTCCACGTTCTAGAACCAAGGCTTTCTTACTTGCCCGTTTAGTACATGTGTATTATCATGAGAGCCATCTTGAGGGTGATCAATCCTTATCGGAAATACGTTCTCGGTAACAAAGCCAGGTAATGAAATCTTATCCCGCCCCACGCATAAGTACACTTTTACAGCATTTACCTTGGAACGCCAACTATCGTACAAACTTCATTTGCCTCTCACCCACGTTATGATGCATACCTGCCATAGACATCATGGTCGTCACACCACTATGCTATCAACGTATTTTATCTCCTTATAAAATCTAGGTCATGAGAACATCCTAGCACGCACATTCGCCCCCATTTTTCAGTGTCGCATTGTTATTCAAACATCTGCCGTGCGAAGATGTCACCACTCGAGGGCAAATCTTCCGTGACCAAGATTTCGGCTTTCATCTTCGGATGGTAACCAATCACAGTGCATATCTCCAAGATCCAATCCTACAACTTGGACATCGGATAATTCCTCCAAGGTTCTCGATGCTAGCCGGTGCAGAACTTGGCTAAAGCTGGCGTTTTACCTGCTTTGGCGTGTATGCCCTTTGTTCATCCATGTGTTCAGCCTGATAGTCCTCGCATATCATGACCGAACGTTCATTCCTGAGCGTGCCAACAGAGTTTTGTCTTCTGGACCTCTTCCCTTTATCAACATTACATGCGGTCGAGACGTCTATTTGTCTCAGCCGTATACCCTTTCTCTCCCAGCACACCACCTGATCGGATTTTCACTAATATACAGACTGGAACGATCAAACCAGACCCAACTCAAGCTGCTTTGCAACAGCGCTCAGTAGACGTCCAAACTCGCCAGTGGGATGCTTTGAGCTCGCGAGTCCAAAATAGCTATCAAAAGAACAAAGCTTGTAAAAATGTCCAACATCCACGAATTTTGTCTTGTCGTATGCCCTCAAGATACGTTTTAGCTTTCCATTACCCCGCCATATATCTTTCAAGGCACTGGGCCAGAAAACAATGGCACAGCTCCAATCCCTCCTGCCGCTATGTAATAACACACCTCAAAATCTTAGTTTTATAAAGGTCCTCTGTATCGCATATCATAGTACTTCTCACTATTGATACCCTACCAAGGGGGCCAAGTGTCATCGCTACGTCAGCGTTTTGCCAGCTACGTATGCCCGGCGCCACATTATGCGCAATTATGCATTCTTTATACGGCAAGCCAGCATTCAACCTTGGGTATCTGGAGAATGCTCGGATCAAAACTAAAGGGCTAAAGATTCTACAATCTGTTGTACATAAAATTTGATTGTCCATCTGTTCAGATATCTGGATCGCTACCATCGGATGGGATCGCGATATCATTTTATGTAGAATCCAAGATGAGCCAGTTCAGTTACAATGAACGGCTGACTAGAACCAAAAAGATAGCTGTCTACCCATCACCGTGATTGCCGAAGCGTATGTCTAGAACCCGTCCCGCCTTTCATTAGCAGGTTCATAAGATCTTCGCTCTGTACGCAAACCCAACCCCACCAAAAATCCATCCAATAATCATACACAACTTCTCACCACTAATCTCATCATCTCAGTCCCCATTTCATCATTTCTACTCTCATCTCACCGCCTCAATCCCCTCGTATCCCCGCTCCGATCCAAAATTCCCACACCCTCCACCGTGATCCCGCTACTCTTCCTCGGCATATCGTACGGCAGTCCCAGACCCATCCTCTCCTTCTCCAGAATCTCTTGCTCATGTCTCAGCTCCTCCATATACCTCACCCTCTCCTGCCGTGCCTTCTCTTGAAGCTCGCCGAACGGATCGAAGCGGTCACTGACTGGGTCTTTGAACGGATTCTGGGTCCAAGATCCGCGGTCGGTTAGCGTTGTGGAGCGAGGTCGACCGCGCAGCACGTCGTAGGCTTTGTTTAGCGAGGGGTCGGCGAAGGGGTTTGGTGTTGGTTGGGGCTTTTCTATGCGTGAGCGGTTACCCTCTGTGGACACGGTTTCGGGCCGTTGATATGGGCCTTCAGCGAAGATGGACTCGGTATTTGTGGACCGCGTGAGGTGGGATCCCGAACCGTCGCCTGCGATGTGCACAGTTTCGGGGGTGTGCAGACTGCCATTGTTGGAGGGATCGAAGGCGTCTTCGGCGTGGCGGAGGGTGGAATTCTGTGTCCTGCGGCGGCGGCGCTTAAGAAGGATGATTGCTCCGATGATGAGTGCTAGAAAACCTGTGGGCTTGTTAGCTTAGACTGTTCAACGAGTGTGAGGTGTGATTGCGGACCTAGGACTGAGAAAGTTATCAGCGCCGCTTCGGCTCCTATGCTCATTGTTCGCGCCTGGTGTTGAGCCTGCTTCTCAGGAAGGGTGGAGCCGAGGTTGGAGCCCACGTTAGAGCCTCCTTCTGAGGCCTCGGTCTGTTCCGAAGGCGCATTTGTCGAGGGTGCAGAAGGTGCGGCCTTTTTGCTTGAGAATTCGGAGTTCGCCTGCGTCTGGCCTATGTTGGTTGACAATGCAATTTGTGTCGATGCCGGGGCTTGAGTAATTTGTTGTACGGGTACATTTGTTATTTGAGATGACGACACGGGAGGGGCAGATGAAGCCTGCGGTGCTGCAGAAGCTACTGCTTGGCTGGTGGCAGCAGCCTCCGAGGAAGCGGAGCTGACACTGGGTGCTGCAGTAGCCGTTGGATTTTGGGGCACCGGGAAGGAACTCGCAGTTGGAGAAGGGGAATCTGGACTATCTGGGCTGGGAGGAGCGCCAGGTGGAGTATCTGGACTGTCTGGGCTCTCCGGACTGGGAGCACCGGTCGGCGTAGGCACTTGTCTTGGGACAACGATAATTGGCGACGGACGTCGAAGTTGATATTTGTGCATCGTGAAGGTAGTTGTAGTAGAATTAAGTAGAAGGTTCCTGATCATACAGATTCGAGTATACTCATTAAAAGAAACACAGAAAGGTCTCCAGGACAAATATCGAAACAAAGGATCCGGTCAACGGAGAGAATCGAATGATTTTGGGGCTCGAAAGGTTCACGCCCAAGATTCGAGGCAGCCAAAGGAGAGAGCGAAGAAAAAGCCCAGAGAAACGGGAATGCCAACCCTTTACATGGACTGCAGACGCGGAGGTTTGCCGCCTCTTTCAGCCACTGTCTCCAGTTCTCAGTCATGTGGATCTGCCTGGGGCCAATCTTCCGGAAGGAGAGCTCCCAGACTCAAGCGACAAAACGAATTGAAGATCATTTGGGACCGAGATCTGCGCCTCCGAAACTGAGGCAGAAGGACGGCCAAGACATGAAGCATGGCGTTGTGCGCGCAAAGGCAGTGATTGACATATCGAGAGAATCTGTCACATGAAGGCGTAAGAGGTGAGTGGTTGGGAGCGGCGTCTGAAACGCCTTGGCGGTTTGACGAGCAAAGGTGAATCGCGACTTGCTTCAGGAACGCCACGCACGCCGTCATCGCATAGAGGAGACAAGAGACAGACAAGCATTTGCACCGCGGCTAGTGTGTAGATTCAATTTGATAGCAAGAGGTGCTTGCGCGTTGTGAAGTGGATGCTCTCCACCGATAAGCGCTACGGAACTCTCGAGGGAGCTGCGCGCTTCGCGGAAAAGTATCAACGGGAGGACTTCCTGCTACAATGGAGCAAGGAGCGGGTTTGATCATGTTCTAGATGAGTACTGTGATGGATATGATGGATAGGGAGAAGGGCTAAGTTCGAGATCGAGATTCGAGGCCGAGGTGAACGTGTCCGTGCGCATTGGGAAACCTAGCATTATATAATCATGCATTCACCGACACCCAGCATCGGAATTCCACATTGCCGATTTAGTCCAGAAACAGCAGGTATCCGAGTCCAGATTTCAAATTCTCCGACTAGATCTCCACATATATGAGAGACATTGCCTCAGTTCAGAAGAATTCAAACACTTATCAAGCCCCATAATTGCACTTTGATCTAAATGCGACTCAAAAGGGAGAGGAAAGTATTAGTATTTGGCGATTACATCATCTATCTACGTATACAGATTTGGATGTCGAGAATGTCTCGTTTATCCCGTCTAATCGTTTCTATTTTGAATGCACCAAGGGCGCTCAGTCCAGAGCATGACCCTCCAGATGTCTTAAACAGGGATGCTCTTATCCAAGCTCTGCCCTAAACACATCTCATAGTACATTCCCCTCTTCCCTAGCAGCTGAGTGTGACTTCCCACCTCTACAATCCTCCCTCTCGCGAAGACGATAACGGAATCAGCATCCTTGATAGTGCTGAGACGATGTGCAACGGCTATGGTGGTACGGCCCGACTTGGCCTTTTCTAGTGCCGCTTGCACCACCTGCTCCGACTCTGTATCTAATGCTGAAGTTGCTTCATCCAAAAGAAGTAGTCGAGGTTGACGGATGAGAGCTCGGGCTATCGCGACTCTTTGTCGTTGGCCGCCACTGAGCTGCGTCCCTCTGCTTCCGCACATTGTTGAGAATCCCTCGGGCAGTGAAGTGATGAATTCGTAGATGTTGGATTGGCGTGCAGCTTCTTCGACCTGTTGTTCAGTAACCTCGGATTCCATACCCATGGCAATGTTCTCGCGGATAGTGCCCTGGTACAGAACAGGCTCTTGCTGGACAAGGGAGATATCTCTTCTATATTTTCGAGGGCACAGCTCTGTTAGAGAAACCCCGTTGGAAGTGATACGACCGGATATAGGATCGTAGAATCGCTCAAGGAGGGCAATCATGGTCGATTTTCCGCATCCAGATGCGCCCACGAAGGCGATGAATTGGCCGGGGAGGACCTAATTGTTATTAGCGTCATATTATACTGTAGAATGCGAAACTCACATCAACATTGATATTCTCAAGGACCTTAGAATTAGGCCGACTCTCGTAAGCAAAAGCCAGCTCTTCACATTCCACATGAGCAGGATCCTTTTCATTACCATTATCATTATAGGGTGGCTTGGAGGGATCTTCTTCCACAGCAGGTTTGAGTCGTCGGAGCGCGAAAATGTAGTTTGCCGCAGTGGAAGCTTTGGTCATGCTGGTTGTGTATGAGAAGAATGAAGCAGCAGCTTCACCCGAGAAGATGACAGCGATGAAAACGGTGAAAAACTGTGTGGTTGTGTACTCGCCATATGAAATGAGACGTCCACCATACCTGCACCCTGTTAGCACACGATTAAGGCCAGAAATGTTTACATGGTGATGATATACCAGAATCCGAGTGCCATGGCCAGGAATGAGACCGATTGCGTGAGAGAATACCAAAACATCGTCCAGATCAATGCCTTCATCGATGATCGCGCGACACCTTGGAGTCGATTTCGATACTTGTCCAAGATATGACTCTCCAATGCAAGCGACGACACCGTTCGAATGGCTGATACGGCCTCTGATGCCAAAGCAGCACTGCTAGAAAATCGCTTGCTAGTGTCTTCTTCGAGCTTGAACTCTAGTCGAATGCGGAGATAGCCTGCGAATACAATAGGAGGCAGAGCCCCGAAAACAACTACTAAACCAAGTTTCCAGCCCACAATAAGAGCTAAGACTGAGCTTGAGACGACGTTCACAACGCAGACTAGGATCAGCATGATGTTGAAGCCTAGGAGCTCAAGTAGATTGTTAGGGTAAATTGAAAGATTCGACGCGAGTGACCCCGATGCGTTTTCGGCACGGTCGAAGAAGTTCATGTCCTGTTTTAGGATGAGTTCAAAAATTTCGCGTCGGTACCTCCGCGAAACGTTCTATAGGCCGTCAGCTTGTAAAGAGGAGGGTTGACATCGAACTCACCTGAGCAACAATGTTGCTTGCCCAACCGATGATGGCGTAGACAGCAAGGTTCCCTAATGCGACAATGAAGAACATTAGTGAGTAGAAGTTGCCCTGAGAACGGCCTCTATCAAGGGGGAGTTCAAACGCTTGAACGATTCGAGCAAAGAGTACTGCTTGAGCGGGATAGGTGAGCCCTGTTTTGAGATTAGTGAGAGTAACTAGTCTTAGTTGAACGTGAAAGTAATATACCTCCTAGAACTGCTGCAATCGCTAGAAGTAGGAACCACGGCCATAAGCCCCCTTGTTCCCGGAGAACAATCAAGATACAACGGATCAAGCTGTGGTTGGTCTCCTTTCCCCCTTTCCCTTTTGAGGCTTCACCATGGATAGATCCAACATGGGTTTGTGTTCGCACAAGTGAGACTTTTGCCTCCTGGTGTTCTCCATTAACGCCCTCGTCACGGTCAGCATGGCCTAGATCTTGTGCCCTCACAAGACGAGCATAGGCGCCATTGGCATCAATGAGCTCGTCATGAGTGCCTTGCTCTACCACAAAGCCATTTGACATGACTGCGATATTGTCGGCATTTCGAATGGTAGACAACTTGTGCGCAATCACAATCGTGGTTCGATTCTCGGACACGTTGTCGAGTGCTTGTTGAACGATTTTCTCCGCCTTTGGATCCAAGGCGCTGGTTGCTTCATCGAGAAGGAGTACCTTGGGGTCTGAAACAATGCTACGAGCGATGGCAAGTCTTTGTTTCTACTCATTGTTAGAAATAGAAGTCTCTCTGGGACGATTTCTTACAGACCTGTCCCCCGGAAAGCATCATGGCTCGTTCACCAACCTGGGTGTCATATCCCTGTGAATGTTAGCACCTTTTTTCTCTCAAGGGAAGTCGGATGGTACCTTGGGTAGTCGTTCGATGAACTCGTCTGCATACGCAGCTTTACATGCCTTCTCAACCAATGCTTGTTGTTCAGCTAATGGAAGAGAGGACTTTCCTGCCCCAAAAAGGCCGAACGCAACGTTTTCAGACACGGTGCCACTGAAGAGTGTTGGTTCCTGTTGTACAAGTCGCATATTGGTTCGAAGCCACCTCAGATTTATTTCCCGAGTATCAACACCATCCAGATACAGTGTTCCACCAGCTTGATCATACCAACGCTCCAGCAAGCCGATGATGGTGCTCTTTCCTGATCCACTGGCGCCAACGAGGGCAGTAGTTTTGTTGGCAGGCACTGAGAGACTTAAGCCCTTCAATACCGTAGTGTCTGGCCTTGCGGGGTAGGCGAAATGCACATTCTGAATTTGTATATTGCCAATGCATTCACTCGGAATTTGTCCTTTTTCAGAAAGGGGATCGATTTCTGAAACCCGATCAATGGTCTTGAAAAGTTCCTCGGCGGCCGATGAAGCCTTCGTGATGGTGATAATCTGGGGGGCAATAGTAGTCATCGCAGTTGCAGCTACGATAACAGCGAGGATGACGCTGGAGAAAGCATAAGCAATTGGTATTGAGAATCAAGCACACGGACTCACGTAAAGACATCTCCAGACTGTGTGATCTCACCAGTGGTGTACATCCGAATACCCTGCCAGAAGGCTAGACCATATCCCGAGAAAACACAGAAAAATTCTGTCGAGAAGAGAATAGCATAGACTGGAGATTTCTTCATCCCCACTGTCGTGGCGTCGCCGAGTAACGAATCGTACTTTTCTGATAACAGCGGGTTGAGCCAAAACGAATGTACGGTACGCATAGTTGAGAAGACTTCTTCGGCCAAGAGGCCGGCCTTGGAGAAGATGGCAAGCATTGAAGTCTCATACTTTGTGTCGATGGTCACGCAAACGGCGGTAACGATGATGATGGTTGGTACGACGCTGACGGTGATGAAGGCCAATTTCCATTGCACAGCAAAGGCCACCACGAAGGCCGTGACAAAGGTCGAGATACCTTGTATGGTAAGGGTCAGCTTCTCCGAGATGCCGTTGTTGACATTGTTGCCATTCGTGGTGGCTTGGGTGGTGACGGAGCCTGCGTCTGCCGAGTCAAAGAAGGCGATATTCTGGCGGAGAGTGTGCCCAATGAAGTCAATCCTCAGGGCTTTGGTGGTTCGGATGGCCGCAGTAGATATTGCCACCTCTGTAAGTTAGCATCTTCACCACATTTCAAATAATCTTGAGCTCTTACCGAGTGAATGTATACTAGGGCAAATTTGGCTACGAAGAGGTAGATGAAATACAGTCTAAGCGTACGGATTAGTCGGCTGCTTTGCCCAGCAATGGTAGGTGGCACGTACGTGTATTTGTTCACCTCGGAGCGATACTGAGCTGGAGTGATGGTGCCTAGGGCGAATCCGGTGAAGGTCGACACAAACTTTCCAAAAACTAGGTCCATCAAGGGTAGAAGTGTGCCTGCCGCAATGGCGGCGATAAAGGCGATGATGTTCAGCGTCCAGCTCAGTCTGTCGGCGTACTTGAAGACGCGAAAAAAACTGCTCATGCCACCACCAGTGGCATCTTTTGGCGTTGCATCGTCGTCCTTTACATCGCCTTGAACGTTTATGGCCTCGTTGATGGAGCCATCACTCTGTCGCCTGAATGGCGGCTGCTCTTTCTCCAAGTGTTCCGAGAGGGCCATGGTTCGCGCGATGTCATGTGCGGGTGCCGGCGAGCAGGAGGGCTCGCAGGCGCCTCTTTATTCCGCCCGCAGCAAGGGCTATTGTCCTTATTTCTCGCATTTTCGCATTCTCAAGTCTCGCAGTCACGCAGCCCGCGCGCCCCGGGTCCAAGACTTGAGAGGTGTCGCCATCGACTGCCGAATGCGGCTACTGCAGCGTTGGCGTATGATATCATGCCGTCGGGTTCCTCTCCGCTGCCGCACGGGACCACGCGCCTTGCCTTGAGGTCGCGTAGCACCCAACCCTCAGCCGTCGCCATCGGGCGAGAAAAAGCAGCTCTCGTCTTGAATGCTGCTGCCTGGCCGGCTTCTCACCAAAAACCCCTTAGTGAAGAGTCATCCGAATAAATGGCATAACGCATTTGCTGCGTCCGTGAGTTTAGTGCTTGGCATCCGGAGCCCGAGAATTCCACCCTCCGGACCACGACGTTTTCCTCCCTCGCACCTGAAGTGAATCCTCCGCCTTTCTCGCACCCCGAGCACGCCTGCATGCTTGCCGAGTACTCAAGCCACTATGGAGAACAGAGACGAAATGGAGCTGGCTTCGGAACTGGCTTCCGATGGGTCCACCAAGGTCCAGCGAGCCGTATGCACCACCTGCAACAATTTTCTCATGAACAGATTGTCATAAGCTAACTTTAGGGTATAGTGTGATTCATGTAGATCGCGCAAGATTCGCTGTGATAGAGCTACCCCGTGCTCCAATTGTCGAGCGAGCAAGTTGAGTATGCGACTTCTTTCTGCTGTCCTCACAGCACTGCTAACTGGCCATAGCATGCATAACAACTGCCCCGACACAAAAGGCTCAAAAGCAGAGGGTACACATATCAGACGAATAGTAAGTAATTTTCCTTGCGCACGTTTATGTTAGAATATATAACTCCATGGCATGCCGCCGGTTCTATTTGGGAACACAACTGTAGACATTCCTTGTACCCGGCTAACGTAAGCCTCCCTATCAGTGAGAAGAAGATTGATCGAATAGAGGACCGCCTAGCTAGCATTGAGCAGGTCCTGGAGAACCTCGCCGCCAAATTGGGCAACATCGATCTCCATAGCACAGAACCGAGCAGCCAGGGTAGGTCAAGCAAAGTCAGCAGGAGTCCCAACTCCATGTCCGAGGTCATCGCCCCTGACAACGCTCCGCCCTTCGAAGGAGAGACTACCTTCAACACCCAGTCTGAGTTTGCTCGAGATTTGCTAGAGCAGGCTGTAGGCAACACACCATCCATTGTCCAAAATGCGGATGTCAAGGCTGCTTTAACCTCTCTACAAGACATGGTCACTAGACAAGGCCAAAGAATTTTGACTACCAAGGCCCAACCCATTATTTCTTTTCCCCATTCGCTTGCTGATATTGATCCTGCCAAGTTAGAGCGGCCACCGTGGGCCGCAGTGGACGATGTACTTGACACTGCCTCTAGTACGTCTCTCTGTGGAACTTGTCTTGACTCGGCTGAATGCTATAGATAACCCAACAATGTGCTTCGCCGTCGTATTCCCCTTTCTTGCATTGCAGAACCTAAAACAAATTTTCAAAGAAGCTTATGAGTTCCCGGATGAGACTTCAATAGGCCGTCGAATCCTAGTATACGGAGTGCTCTACAACCTTTTCATGGAATTTGCATGTTACCCTTCACAAGACCGTCGAGTCAGAGAATATAGAGGTCACGCCAATACCTGTCGCATTCAAATGGAAACAGCAATGAGCCAGTTGCCCCTTCTTCTCCAACCAACCTACGAAAATGTCCTCGCACTTTTGCTTGCTGTGAGTCCACTTTGTATGATTGCAATCACTTTCTAGCCCATCCTAACCGTAGTTTAGGGTGCCTACGCAATCGAGCTGGCTAAACCGTCGCTCTGCTGGGTCATGATCTCTAATGCAGTTGGGTTATGCCAAAGCCTAGGCTATCATCGGATTTCCACCATGACAAACGACACAGCAGAGCAACGCATGGCCAAAACTCATGCTTTTTGGTTTATATATATGCTTGACAAGAACCTCTCACTTCGTCTTGGCCGTGCATCTTCCTTCCAAGACTGGGACTTGTCGCTTCCATATCCGATCTCCGGGGATATGGCGGTCCCGCTCCCTCCTGTTCCACCAATACCAGTAAATGAAACGCTTGTATATTGGATAAAAGTCTCACAAATTCAAGGGAAGACGTACGAGAGACTTTATAGCCCTGCTGCGTTTCTCAAGTCGGCAGAGGAGCGTTCCCAGATCTCATTAGACCTCGTGAATCAGCTCGACCAAGCGTGGTCAGGGCGCGGAGAGGCACGTATAAATTTACCTTAACTATTTGACAGCCTGATCTCGTCTAACACTGCCCTAGTTGAAACTAAAATTCCCAAAGTCTTATGGAGAGGTTGGAGACTTATTTTACCACGCCGACATTTCCACGCACTTCTCTACCATTACCCTTATCCATCGTGCCTCGAGTCCGGATAATGTAACATTTTCTCCACGGTGCCTTGAGGCGGCTCGGACAGCATTGGTCGCGCACCAGCGGTGTAGTGAGAAGTTTAATATCAAAGGGAATGAGGACCTGTGGTCTGGCTATGTGCACTGGTAAGTACAAGATAACGTAAAATGCTGCATTCATTCTCACTATATTTGTATACTGACACCCCTTCCCTTTCACAGGTCCGTGCTCCAGGCCCCATTCACCCCATTCATCGTCATCTTCTGCAATGCAATATCTCACTGCGACCCTACGGACCTCTCCTCACTCTCTTCATTTGTCTCCTCCTTAGAATCGTGTCGCACGGTTTCCGAAGGGGCAGACAAACTTTACAAAATGTGCCACCTCTTCCTGCAAGTCGCGAAACTATATGTCGAAGCCAAAACTAAGGAGGCCTCGGAATTGGTGTTACGGGCTAAGCAAAGCGGGTTTTATCCTCCGGAAGATACGGCTGGAGCAGGGGGGTTTGATGGAAGTGCTATGACGCAGTTTGACCCGTATCTGAGCGCGTTGGGCCTGGGCCCAAATTCTGCGTGGCCGATGGCGGCGACGTTTCCGCCACTTCCAGCTGGGATGGAGGGGTTCTCCCAGGGAATCGATGGGGGCTCTGGGAGTCATAATTCGGTGCAAGACTGGTTCTCGGGGTCTAGGTATATTATGGGTCTAATGGAGGAGGATATCCACATGCCGGATCTCAATTTGTAGGTATATATGTTATTCTTGTACAATAACGGTAGCATCAGATATCTTCTTCGCTAGAGTAAAATTTATCTTCAACAACGAGATTCCGGAATGTATTATCATTATTTTCCCCATTTTCTTTGGACCACGACATCTGGAGCCCGATCGGTTACTCGGCGAGCACGTTCAACGCGTCGTCACGTGCTTGACATTGATCCGGTGGATGCCTGGCCAAAACTAAGCATCTATCACCCTGCATACTTGACATCTAAGCGTCCAGTACAACAAACACGCGATGCATCTCCCATTTTCAACCCGAATGGTTCCTCCTGATCCTCTCCTCCACACCCCTTGAGTTCCCCCCGCCTCCACCATGACCTCGCCAGCTCCCGCTCCGGAAACCGTCGCGCACGATGACCTCTGCCCCATCTGCCACCTCCTTCTCTACGCGCCCGTCAGAACGGAATGCAACCACCTCCTCTGCGCTTCCTGCATGGCGCAATGGGCCGATGCATCGACACTAACGCGCATCACGCCCTCAAGTCTCGACATGGACCTCTCAGCATTTGATCCCAACTACGATCCGACGCCCGACCTCGAGGCGGGCTGCCCCATGTGCCGAACCTTGACCGCGGCAGTGCCAGACAGAAAACTGGCGGGGTTTCTAGAGGCGAGGTATCCGGCCGCGTATGCGGAGCGGCGCGTGGAAGAAGAGACGGCAAGAGGCAGTCGCGTTGGAGAGGACGGTGTGCAAGGCATGATGATTCTGATAGGGAACAGACATCGGGCCGAGAGGGGCGGCGATGAGGGCCCGAATAAGCATAACTGGACTTTTTTTGTGAGGGTTTCGAGGCCGGACATTGTAAAGGAGATCAGAGTCAATCTGGTCGGTCCTTCTCCACTCCTCTCCTCCGGGACGCATTCTTAACATGCATACAGCATCCCACGTTCCGCCCACCTCGCGTCGTCCTTACAGAGCCCCCGTTTGAAGTCCGCTGTCTAGGCTGGGGTACCTTCACTATCGAAGCCGAACTCGTGCTGAACGAACCGTATGGTTGGGTCAAGGACGGTATGGGCAGCAGATCGCAGTCTCTCGAGTTGAGCTGGATGTTAGATTTTGAGGGAAGAGGGAAACAGGGACGGGTCAGGGCCAAGGTGAAGAAGTTGGATGGTGATGCAGACCATCCAATTGATGTGGATGCGAGGGCATCACCGGTAAATTTGCCGCATATGGACCATCAGCACGTGTGAGAAACGAGAGAAATCATCATATCTCATGTTTTGGTCATTGCTCGCTACTCTAATTTGCGCCCGTGCCCAATTATATTCTAGTCTTTACCCATGCTATAAAACCACAAGATCCATTTCCTCTCCCAATCTATTCCTTCTCATCTCTTATTCCGCGCCCATTTAATGTGTCCTCAATTCCACATCTCTCTCCTCGCCCTTTCTCTTCTGATAAATTTCCGTAATCTCACTCGGATGGATCCAGTTGAACAGCACCACCACGGCAAGCATCAACACCGCATCAAAAACATACAGAAACACTTCGTGCTTCAGCAGATATCCCGCATTTCCTTGCAAATACTCGATCACCCTGAACAGACTTCGAACCAAAATCAGTGTGCTTGAGCCGTACAAAGCGTACAGATGTCTTTTCCAGGGCAGCTCATGAATATTCAAACTGCCATCGGGGGACGATGATGGAGCCACGTTAGCCGAGGTTTTCGAGGAGCCGGTAAGGCCTCTGAGTGAGGTGGTGCGCGTCTCGGATTCGAAGGCGTGCGAGGACGCAGGCACGGGCGGAGAGTTCGAATTCGCAGAAACGAGACGCCAGTGGAAGAGCCCCGCGACGACGATGAAGAAGCCGAAGAACACGAGCTGCAGGAAGAGCCCCACGATGATCAGCCTCTCGCCCGTTTTCATGGAGCTCAGCGTGCCCGATGATTGGATGCCGCCACCGCCCGATTGCACGAGAAAGCTGAGCACATCCCCCGCTACGAAGATCTTCGTGAGCCATTTCTGCCGGATCAGAGAGTGCTGCTCGCCGTCTACGAGCAGGATTATGCGTCCGAGGATGATGTAAATCGACGCGGCGAAGAGGGCTGGCGCGACGAGAAGGAGGAGGGCTTGCATGATAAATGGCCCGAGGGCCCAGATATCGTCGGTAGAGATCACGCGGCCGATGTAGCCTAACATTTCAACTGTATCAAAGAGCGGCTAGTGTCAACGTACGTATTCTTCACCATTTACGAAGAGCGAAGAGTTGTGAAGGGAATCGTAACGTACAGATTCCTCCGATTACGAGTGGGATAAAGTACCACGTTCGTTTCTTGACTAGTTGGAAGATGTGTAGGAAGGTACTGAGGGCAAATAATACTACGAAGACGATGGCTGCAGGCTTGGACGGATGGTACCGGTATGGAACCCACTCGGTTGTGTCGTCTAGCGCTGGGCGATTGTTGTCGCTCATGGCTGGAGACTTATATTCGGGATCCCGAGTGTAGGTTCAAAGGTTGCGAAGAATGCCAACTATAGATGTGAGGCGGCTTTGATAGCAAAGAAAAGCGATTGTGTAGGGCGGTTGATCGTTGATGTTGAACGAAGTGATTTGATGGTGTGAGTGAGTATGTTTATGTTCTCTAATTCTGTGGGTGCTCCTCTCTTTACATCAACTACAAAACCTCTAGAACCCGTCGACATCCTATTCTGGTCGTAAGCTTAAAATGGTCAACGGTCATCGTATCCGTTGTCGTGAAGTGCTGATTGGCGCCCTGAGAGATTCACCGGATTGGGGCCCAGTTTTCCTGCGGGATGTACGCGGCGATGCTGATTCTCGTACGCGCTTCGATCTGATTGGCTGTGAAATTGTACCGCTGACAAGGGGCGTACTCGTATTCGCAAAGCGTATAACGACTGGAGCATTTTCAAGAACTGTATTTAGGGGCAGTGCACGACGCGTACTTCAAGGCGTTCTAATCGTTTTGTTTTATCGCAAGGTATACCATTTCTGATCATTCTTCCTTACTTTCCTTTGCTCGGACGAATAACTTCAACTTTTAGCGTCAAGGCCGTTCGATAGGCGCCAGATCACGGGCCAAAAGATGGGATATTCGTTGTTCAAAGGGAGGGGTTACTTTGAGTTACTTCTAGAGTTCTGGTCTTCCAATACCGTCCAAGAAACTTGGACAATTCGCCAAGGTCTAACTTCAATCCTGAATCCGTGGAGAGGGACAAGTTTGGGAAATGAAAAACGCGACTAGGCTATGAACAGACACCAGATGCGACAAGTGCTTTATCAGACACCCTATCTAGCAAAAAGAGACGGTGTGGCTAGGAGCGTATTCCGCCCTCTGATGAACATCAATCGCAATGGATCAGTAGCTTTGGCGCATGCGTCCTCTACGAAGGAGTCTAGCCGTGTTATGAAACGACAAGACTAGACTATGATTCAATATAGATTCGTTACTTTTACACAAGCCGCCCGGCGTCTGTGAATGGCGATAGATAAATGAAAGTATAACGCAAATACCCCTAAAAGATAAACCTAGTGAGGTAACTAATGTCTTCGAAGAAAAGCAGACAAAGTAAACCGCAAAATATCTTAGCCACGGGATGGTCCGGTGTTTTTCGTCCACAGTGAAAGGTAAATCGACATTGGAAAAGCCGTAGTGTTCCTAACATGTCACCCCGTCTCGCTAATGCTATTGACAAAGGGTATGAGATTGAACCGTTTCTCAAGCACGGCGTCACAGAGGATAAAACTGTCTCGATGTTTTCATGCTCGTGTTTTTGATCCTGGGAATATGATGCATCAAACTATGGTTAAATCAGTTCAACAAAGTAATATTCCTTACAGCATCTCCCGTGCAAGTTTCACGACCTCCTCTCTCAAATCCACTATATTCTCTTCCCCAATCCCCAAAACCTCATTGTCTAGCTTCGTGAAGACCTGCAGCCCGCCAAAGAAAGGCGTCATAAGCGAGTGCACAAACTCCTTCGCAGTATAGACACCCTTTTGCATGTTCTCCATCGCGGCTTCTCTGACGACGTCGGTCGAGTACGAGACTCTCTTCCAAGGAACCTTGCTCTCTGCTTGAACAATCTGAAAAACATATTTGAGCGTCAAAACACCGTCTGAAATGTGGTAGAAGCGATTAGAGATCTTCTTTGGGTCTCCGAAGAGAGATTTGATTGCTCTAGCCAATGTGGTGTAGCTCGAGGCTGGGAAGGGGTTGACGCCGTTGTCCGGCAGGTTTGCGCTGCGGGTGTTGAAGTCAAGACCGAGCATGCCAGTCTTCATACCTACCGAAATTCATGAGATTTTCCTAAACTTAAAGTTCTTTGCAAGACCAGCTACTTACACGATTCAACCAGTACGCCAGCATAGATCGCTGCAAATCGAATCTTCCCCTCAGCAGCACGGCATAGTAGATAGTTATGCGAGACACGCTTAGGAGCAAGCACCATGTTGGTCGGTAATGTCGGTCCATAGCGCGCGCTAGTGCTGCCCATGATGCCAGCAGTATCGAGTGCCCACTCCGAAGGAATGAAGTACTTCACGCCAGCTTCAATGGCAGCATTGACTAGAGCGATATGCTTCATATCGAAACTACTTCCAGGAGCGAAAGAGCAAAACACAATCACAGCATCCTCGCCGCGGAGGTGCTTGACAAGGTTCGCATGGTCTGCATAGTCGACTTGGTGAATTGAGGAGAGACCTGATGGTAGGACACCGTATGTGGAAACGGGATTTCGCACGAGGAGTTTGATATTGAATTGGCCTGTCACAAGGACTTTCTCTAGAATTGGGAGACCGGTTTTGCCAGACTGTAGTAGTGTAAGTGGGGTGTCGCAATGGAGTCGGTGCTGTTTACTGACACCAGACCAAACGATGTTCCTGATTGGATTCATACTGATATTACTCGTGAGGTGCTTGTATTTGGTGGATTATACACGTCGTTATGGTAGAGCACAGCCTTTTATGGGCAGTTAAAAATTGTAGCCTGGGCGAACCCCTTTGCAGGAAGAGTAATCGATTCCCCTTCACAGAATCAGTAATCAACTAGAGCGGTGTGGCTGACATTAGGTATTGCTATCATTAATCGTTGTTTGCTGTTAGACCGTTCGCAACATTCGACCTTTTGGGTTAGGAGACATGGCCATGTCCGGCCCATCGTAGTATCCTCACCGTTTCTCGGGGATAGACTCCTTACTGGATTATTTTTTCATTGATAGCTGGTATTCAAAGTCGGCATATGTATTACTGATCTGTATTTAATGACAACCTTATAGAGTCTAGGCAACAGTTGATAATCACTAACAGATAATAGACGGTTACCATGTCATAATTCGCATCATTCGCATCAGAAGCACTTTGTGCAAGCTTTCCGATTTTGCAGTCCGATATCCCGACCTCTCCCGACCTAGATCGAGATGAGACTTTGGGCAAAGAAACTGCCGAGGGCTTGAGCGAACGATACTCTTCATCGGCACTAGCCGCATATAGATTAGACTTCCCCGCAAAATTTACCTCTCGTCCGATCACTTTAGTTTAGCTCTCTTCGCCAACACAATTATTGCAATTTACGGTATAGGCGTTCATGATATACGCAACGTGCGGGAGATATGCTCCTGTTCGCATCGTAGCTATCAGAATTCGTTCTCTCGCCTGCTTACCGCGTCGAAAAATATCCGAAATCACGGACACATCGTCTAGAGTAGAGCGATCTCATCTAAATGCTCCCAGCGTCGGCGAATATTCATCCTACACTTGACTTCATTAAAACATGGGGCATGTGGGGAACACTATCCAACCCCAGGTATTCTGGAACCATGCGTCACTCCATAAAAACCTTCGGTCTATTTAAATCCGAGTGCTACTGGGTTGTGTACATGTACATAAAACGAAGATTGAACACCTAAAAGATTAACAAAGCATTGCTTAGACTCATGATCATGCAGCTTATCACTTCTCACATTCTTAGTCTCCTTGGAGCGACACTCTTGGCTCCTGCTGTTGGTCAATCAAACAATGCGTTCTGGGACCCGCATCCGCAGTTTCGGCCAAAGTTTCGGTACTGGTACGTTCAATCTACATTCCATCTCCAATCTTGAGATTGAACAAATTCAGGTTGCCTGACGCCAGCGTATCTCCCAACGTTGTGGAAAAGGATATCCACGATGTCAAAGCTGCCGGGGCTGGTGGACTGGAAATCCTCCCTTTCTATCTTTATGGAATGGGCGAACCAACGTTTGGAGATACAGTTGAATTACCTGACTGGACCAAATTCGGATTTGGCACTCCGGCTTTCACTTCGTTGTTTAAAAGCTCCCTTAGTTCCGCTGAGAAAAGTGACATCGTGATTGATTTTGCGCTGGGCGCCAATCAAGCCCAAGGAGTTCCCTCAGAAGTGGGAACTCCTGGCCTCGCAGTCGAATTACTCATGGGAAATGCCATGATATTCCCGGGAGAAAGCTTTTCGGGACCAGTCCCGGGGCCACGGCAGCCGTCAGACACCCTCCTTTCAGGTCTGGGATTCATGCATGCCCTGGAACAATTTGGAACACCAAATCTGACCGCTGTTATTGCTTATCAAGTTCTCAGTCGTGCGTGTCTCTGGACCACATAGAATGTTGCTAATGAGAGTAGAACTTCCTATAAATTCATCAACTCGATCAAATATGACACACCTAAACCAAAGTTCTTTCGTTGAGCTTACGCCTCTTGTCAATGGTGGCGGCTCACTCCAGTGGGCGCCTCCCGAACACACCAAGGCTTGGAAGATCTTTACCTTCTGGGAGGCATACACCAATCAAAGATCCTGCGATGGAGGGCCTAACCCTACCGACTTTATTGGCAATGGGTCTTGGACGGTCGACCATTTTAGCAAGAGAGGAGCATCTCGCATTACCGACTTTTGGGACGAGTACATTTTGGTGGACGATGAGATCGCTAGCCTCCTTCGTTCGGTAGGAAAATACGGTACGTTCGTTTCTAATACCTGCAACTATTCTACGAGCTAAATGTCATCAGGATGGGAAGATAGTATGGAAATCCTTGCTGCCTTATATTGGACACCCGGTCTACTGCAGCGGTTCCGGGAAACCCACGGCTACGATCTACAGCCATACCTGCCCTTGCTCTTTAGCTCATCGAACACTTGGAACGGCTACTTGCCTGTTTACAATGAGACCTACAGTTTTGGAAATAACACAAATATTGATAATAACGCCTATCAGCTCAATTATCGCAAAATCTTGAACGACGGTTACCATGACTATCTATTGCATTTCTTAGAATGGACACACTCAGTTGGTACTGGATATTCTGCACAACCTGCGTATAATCTGCCACTCCAGATGGTAAGCATCACTCCTTGCCCTCAAACCTAGACGCAACATGTACTGATACATCTAAAGCTCACAGACATACCCTTAATTGACGCCCCAGAAGGTGAATCCCTCGGCTTCAGCCAACTCATCGACGCATACCGCCAATTCTCTGGACCCGCCCACCTCTCCAACCAAACCGTCATCTCGACTGAACTCGGCGCAGTACGAACTCCAGCCTACAGTCTACTTATCCCCAACCTCCTCCAGCAAATAAAGCGATCCTTCGCTGGAGGGTTCACCATGAACGTTATCCATGGATTCCCGGCATCAACGCCTTATCCCAATACAACGTGGCCGGGCTACACGACCTTCTTTTACGAGTTTACGGAAATGTGGAACCAGATTCAACCAGCGTGGCGGCAGATGAGGGACTCGTTGGATTTTGTGGGGCGGAATCAGTGGGTTTTGCAGCAGGGGAGCGCGAAGGTGGATCTGGCGTTGCATTTGTATGCTTCGCCTTGGGCGCCGAAGACTCAGTACAACTCGACGAATTTGCGGGATCTTGGTAAGTGCCACTATGTGCGCTTTTGGTTTTTGCCCCGGAAGAGACTTGAGATGAGATGAGATGAGATGATTGGAGACTGAACGTGTCCTTCTCTACTCTCGTTGCCTTCATGCCTCGTACTCGTTCTCGTTCTGACATCATTAGGGTACACCTATGAGTATCTCGGCCCAGACAACCTTGCCTCCTCTCAAGCGTTTGTCAAAGAAAAAACGCTCGGTGTCCCCCGCTACAAAGCTCTCATCCTTAACAATCAGACAGTCACTAGCGTTGAAGCGGCTTCAGCATTCATCAACATGGCTTCAGCCGGCCTGCCATTTATCTTCGTGGGCTCTATTCCCACCCAACCATATCCAACCAGCCCATCGAGCCAGTCGGCACTCACCACCACCATGGCTCGTCTTTTGTCGGAGAAAAGCGTGCACCAAATTGGCTCTATTGACCAACTTCCGTCGTTGCTCCATAAGCTCGGAATCATGCCTCGGGTGGCCTTGAGCTGCACATCCAACGCTGTGTATTCCATATGGCGATCAACCGCCGAGGTGGAATATATCTATTTCTTCAACGACCAAGCCGTATCCACCGCATGCACTGCTAAGATCGGAACTTCCACCGGAACTTCCACCGGAACTCCTTACATCTACAACGCCTGGACTGGATCCCAGACTCCACTTCTTCAATACACAACCACCAATACCAGCATCTCCGTCCCTCTCGTTCTGCAATCCAACGAAGCCCTCATCCTTGCTCTCCATCATTCCTCGCCATCTCCAAAATGCACATTCCCTAGCACATCTGGCGCTGTGCACTCTCTCACCTCAACGCCCAACCAAACACTGGCATTCCTCACTGGCCCAGCAACACTTACCTCATCCTCCGGCAAAACCACACGGCTAGACCCTCCGCTTCCTCCACCCATAAATCTCACGAGTTGGACCTTGGTCATCGAGGACTGGCACTCCGCGCCCGACCGCTTCGCCGTACAGACTGCCATCACAAAGCACACATTCAACAACGCAACCCTAGTGCCATGGAACCAGCTCAACGCTTCCCTAGCCCCAGTTTCAGGCATTGGACATTACACAACGCACTTCACCGTGCCCTCCACCCCACCTCCATCCACATCTCGCTCCTCCCGAGTCGGCATCTTAACGCTGCCGCCCATCCAGCATACAGCGCGCGTGTACCTCGATGGGAACATGCTTCTACCTGTCGATCCTGCGAATCCGGTGGTTGAGCTTGGGAAGCTGGAGGGCGGGAGGAAGTATGAGATCAGAGTGGAAGTGACGACGACGCTGTTTAATCGGATCAAGGCCGAGGCAAATGAGACCATGGTCGTGGGTCAAATCGCAGGCAAGAGACAGTCGGGATATAGTTCGATTGGATATCAGGCGTATGGACTTGTGGGGGCGGTGATGTTGGAGTGGGGGGAGAGCGTTGAGGTAGAGTGTTGAGACTGGGTGGGAGGAAAGTGGGAGAGATGAAAGCACTGTGAATGAATCCGGGCTCGGGATGTAAATAATAGGAGATGTTATCGTTACCCTCTCTTAGCCTCGCTTAAGAGCCCGTAGACTGGGACTAGAAGCCATCGAAAAAAGAAAAGCCTTCATTACCACGAACAAGAGGAATGGACAGAATTTCACTCCTCCAAGATAGTAGATCCTAGCCTGTTCAACGTTCCGATTCACCCACACCTTCTCATCGCTCAACTTCATACGTCGCACCGCAAGACTAACATCTCACCCTCGCGTCGTAAAATCTTTTCTTACCTTCCATTCATCCCTCATTTAGTTGTACGCGCGCAGCTCGGCCTGCTCATCCGCATCCCGCCAGCCTTTATTCTCTCTCGACAACTCCTCCAACGCACTCAACTTTTTCCCAGCGGCAATTGAAGGCGGTAGTGGTCCATTGGCGCCCTTTTTCTTCATCGCGGTAAAGCGCTGTTCGGCGGCTGCGGCTCGGCGTGCGCGGTCCTGCGAATTGTCGATAGTCAGATTTCAACCCCAACTCTAAATACCACTAGGATAGGAAAAAAAAAGCTAGGCGGGGATAGGGATGCAGCTGGCAATCATGAATGCAGGGAGAGATTGCGAGTTGAAGTTGGAGAGAGATGTATTACCTCAGCCTGTAGTCTAGCCCTCTCCTGAGGATCCACCCTTTCGTTCTCTGGCGTCGGTGCGCGGTTCTCGAGAACTTCGCCTGAGCCGAGTGTTCTGCCGGGCTGGGGTTTGGAGTCACCTTGGCCCATTTTTGCTGTCCAAGATTCGAGCTTGGTTATCGAGATGTGAAGTTGGCGAATGGAGGAAGAAGCAAATTCTCTATGAGTATGGAGTATATCCCCGCAAGTAGAGAGGATAGAATTCTGAGGGCAAGGCTTCTTGTTAAAACGAAAGGAAGGTTTGAGGTAAAAATAAGAGTCAGTCTCGGGGTTGAAGGAACGAGGCGAGGGTCAATGGCGCAAGGCGCAGCAGCTGCTTTGTCTCGGACTCACGATCTTGCACTTGCAACTGCAGAACAAGAGAAAAGCGAATTGCCACGACTGGAGAGCGTGGTTGCTAGGGACAAGAGGAAGAGGGATGTGTAGAGAGATGAGGTTCTGAATTATGATCGATGCTAAAGCTTAGACCTTTGTCTAAGGCAGCAGCGCGATCCTTCCACGCTCATTTCCCAAAATAGTGGAGCTTGGCGCGGCTTTCGTATTGGCTAGAATGTCAGCGTGGGGCTGAGGTTAAAAGGGGCTGGGCTGGGGTAACAACATCGTCCGGCAATGCTATCCACATCAGCCTCTCGAAGGCTCGTCTTTCTTACAGTCATTAATTAGCGAAATCGGCTTCCTAATTCCAAATGCCCATTTAAGAATGCGAGTCATGGTATTCCGCCTTAAGTCTAGCTGCAAAAGTATACTTCCATGTCGCATTGGAGCCCACAACCCTATGGCCACAAGGAGACCACAAGAAGCCTAACCTAGAGAATCCCAATCGGACGCTCGCAGACAAAAACTGGCTGGCATAAAAATTTCGATTCGTCTAACAAGCCTAGTGCCATGGGTGTA
This sequence comes from Melanomma pulvis-pyrius CBS 109.77, assembly GCA_010093585.1. NCBI lineage: Eukaryota > Fungi > Ascomycota > Dothideomycetes > Pleosporales > Melanommataceae > Melanomma > Melanomma pulvis-pyrius. The sequence goes on along the minus strand of MU001740.1, from coordinate 115,057 downwards.
CGAGCTGGAAGAAAGTCCCCGATGGCTCGACGGAGCATGTATATGAGAACACCACACTCTAATTGTGTGTGGAAGAGTTACGGTACCAGGAAGGTTATTGTTAAGTTCGACCATCGGCACGTACGATGGGGACAATAATCTCCGATGTGGTCGAACCTCTTCTCCGTGTCACTCTATGACTCTCGGGATCAAGATCGCGACTTTCCTCCTCAGCTTTTCTCTTCTCTCCCTTCGAGAGCCAAGCGGGCCAAGAAGATTTGACGCTGTGTGACTCGGAAGAAGTGAGACTCGGCCCAAGCCCGCTATCGGACGGTTGGGATTCCAATTCCACCGGATTCGGTTCCGGCTCTCCCTCCTCTGGATCCCCGTGATCTCTCCACCTCAGAGGAAACGTTTTACTCTGCCCAAACAATATAGCACCTTCTGGCGCGGACAAGAAAGATACGGGCGAATCGACCCCTTTCAACCGAGCGGTCAGGGGGAGAAGCACTTGAACCCTATCACAGACCTTCCTTCTGCTGAGAGGAAGCTTCATCGAAGGACGGTATTTGCATTTGCATGCATCGAATAGCTTGTCCGGGTTGTGCCAGCAAATGTCGTCCACGAGCCGCATGGGCTTTGCTTCAGGGTCACCTCGGCGGCTAGAGATTGCTACGAGATCTGCGACGTAGCCAGCCAAGTAGCCAGACTTCTTAGGTATCTCAGTCCAATAAGTACATAATTGATTGCTGCAGTCTGAAGGCTTGAAAACATGGCCGAAGCCTTTCCCAAATAGTGTGATTGCGCGGATGGATCGTGTAAAGTCTATCCAGGCCTTTCCGCACGCCTTGAGCGCAGTCATCTTCAGAGATAGATCCTGGGTTCGTGTGGCCACGTCGGTGAAGTCGAATCCCTTGAGATGCTGTCGAGTCGGAAGTTTGACTTCCAGCCCTGAACGTCCCGAACTGCATTGATAGTCCAGGATTTGCTCAAGGATGTGCCATTTTTGCTCGACTAGGTCTTAAAATCTGAATATTTTTTCGTCCCATTTGGTCACGGTCTCGATATTACCATCTTCATGCTTTGTGTTTTCGATGCGCTGCGCGCTTTTCTCTCGGTCGACTACTAGGTCTCTATTGTGGTCGGCTAAAAATACTTCGACGGCTGAGGCTGACGTGTGCGGCGTGGATGCCTCGAGGATCTTCTCGGATGGAAAGCAATGTCCAGAAGCGAATAAAGACTGTACACGTGATGTATGATGGCGCGGGCTACGATACTCTTCCAGCGAAGCGCGAACAATATGTAAAAGGGCCGTTGCGCCAGGCGCGTTCATCTTCGGTATCATAAAAGATGACATAATTGCTGTATGCGTCCTGGATCTGGTCTCGATAGATTCCTTCCGAGCGGAGGTGGAGTGGGACGTCTTTGACACCGATATTGAAGTTTGCGCCCACATTCGCAACTTTGCCTACGAATAAGGAAATTTTGTCGAGAATTGCCCCGCTAGCGCTGTTCTTGAGTCCAGATCGTCGAATATCATAATCTCCATCTACTGCACCTATTGAAAGTTAGGTTCCGGTTTCTATAATCAAATGTTGCTGATTTGACAGTCGTTTAAATAGCGTGCTCGATGGAAAAGTGGTAGGATGAGACGTTTGAATTGCTTCATGAAAGGGAGCAGATAAAGGGTTATGCAAAAAGATTGACGTGAAAATTGCATACCTGCATATACCTTCACTGCAGAGGACCAGCCAACCACATGTCTCGATCTTTCAACTTCAGGATAGATGATGCTCTCCGAGCTAGAGCTTCTGTGTTGATACACTCGACAATCTCTATAGGATATGCGCCTCCGGTCTTCGTTGTCCAGTAGATGCCAGAATATGGTCCCGCCAGCCTGCCGCATGGGGAACAACATGGTGGAAAAGCCTTTGAGGAACATTGATCCGTAAAATTCTGTAACGTATTTCGCTTGGCATAGTCCGGCCATCATGTTTAGTGGCAATTCGAGCCCGGTGTTTCCTTCAGTCCTGGAGAGGATCGGGAAATCTGTCGCGATTACGGGATTGCGGAACATCTTGAACCAGCACTTCCCATTCCCTTCGACTGTTTCGGGGGCCGTAAAGGTGAAATCCATTTGGTAGCTACAGCTGAGTCCTGCACTTGATGGCCTTACGGATGTATGCGAAAGAGAGCTCACTATTGCTCGACAGATGGCTACCTCTTCTGCCTTTGAACTCGAGCGGAGTGATGAGCCCAGCCATGCCAGTATTTCTCCTACTTCGGCAACTGATTCTCGAAAGCCTTCTATACTCACAGTGGTGCAGTCTTTTGCAAAATCCATCATTAAAATCGTGCTGTCGGGAGAACGCTCTATAAGATGTGTCCCGTTGCGTGAAGAGGTGATTATTCGCAAGCAACCCACCTTCGTGTAGACAGCCATAGCCTCTCTTCAGCGCGCCGCCCATGAGGCGCAATACCGTCTTGGCCATGTGCGACCATGTCTGTTCCAAATACTGCCGGCAAGTTGTGGCTTGAGCTTCTTCAAAAGACCCCGTGAGAATAATGGCTGTCTCGAACACAGAGAATGGTGCCTCACTGTACTGTGCCTGGAGAAATCTTAACGGATCCCAATTTAATATAAACTTCGCAGAAACCTTCTCAGGTAGATTCCTCCGTGGGCCTGGAAAAGAATTGAGAACCTGGTCTCGGATTCTAAGAGGACTCTCAGGATATTGTTATGAAAGCAAGATGTTGCACTTGAGCTGTGAGATAAACCAACAGTATGCCTCACTATTTTCTATTAGTTCCCGATACTCCGCAATTTTGCGGATATCCTCATCTTCGGGAAATTCTTCGTCGATATCCCATTCTACCTGGTCAGGTATTTCGTTGGATGTGTCTTCCTGCTTGTCCATTAACCAATTCTCGACTTTTCCAAAAGAATCGACGGGATCTTCACGCGGTAACGGATCTAGGCGCTCTTCTATCTGGAGCGATATGGATTTGAACGCCTCAACTATTGCTCTATGATATGAATTAGCCCTAGTCGTTCTAATGGGGTTTGTGAAACGCACTTCCGATGACGATGGACAAACACCATCGACCTGCCAGCTCTTTCAGACCCATCGTACGCGAGGCGTATCGCGAATGTTTTCAGCAGGGACTCGAGACACGAGTGAACATTTAATGCGGCTTCATCGCCGAAATATCCTAGCCTAAGACTATGCAATATTAGACCAGCAAGCTCGTGAATACATCCTCTTGTATTGGACATCTGCTTCGTTTGAATTGTGGTTTCCATCTTTGAGAGAACTCGCCGACTCTTTCATCCAAATTACCAACTGAAACATCGGGCAGATACACATAACATCTCGCCGCGTTCTGGTACCAGTGGAACATAGAGTTGATAGCTTCTGTAAGCTCCGCGGAGCCTGATTTGTCGATGTAGCATGTGTCCACCCAGAAGTACTGCAGGCCGTCCTGGGCAGCTTGATCGCCGCAGAAGCGAATCTTCCGATAGCCAGCTTTGGATTTTCCCGTGCCATCTATCAGGTCCTTAAAAGTGACCTCCTCCACATCTTCCCCCCAAGTGTGGGAAAGAATGGCATATTGTGGAATGCTGCTGCCTATATGTTCGACCAGGCTGAAGTAGCCGTCTTTAATCCGCAGAAGTCGCATGTGGTGATTGCTCGGAAACTCTTGCGTAGGGAGTTATGACCTATGATCTTTTGGACAAGACACATGCGGTCTAGAAAGTAATAGACTGCAATCGGGGTAGATGGTGAGTTTATGGAAGAACACTCGTAAATATGAGCGAAGGACAATGCGGGGCGGGAGGCAGTGCACAGCGGCTGAGGTCTAACCAATTTAGATCCGAACATGAACGAGGCTTCAGGTCACCAGCAGGGTTGATATACAATGATAAAGGTAGCCTTCTCTAAAACGACATACTCCGTAGAGCAGCTGTGGAAGACGTTGCGCACATAAAGTTTTGGAGCTCGCTTAGTACATAGGGATCCGTTTGGTTGGGACATACGTTATATATCAAAGTCGTTGTCTATTCGATTCAAAAGTACTGTGTCCAAAATTTACATTATAAACGAATCGCCTTTTCATTATCGCCACACGCCTACAATTGCTCATTTACAAACAGACCAGCCATGCCCATGCCCGTCCCGATGCACATGGATGTCAACAAAATCTTCTTCTTCTGCCTCCTCGCCTCGCTCAACCCTGTAACAATTTGTCTCGCGCCAGTGCATCCAAGTGGGTGGCCAAGTGCAATGGCCCCACCTCTCACGTTCAGCTTCGCAGGATCAATCTTCATTGTATTGACACAGTACACAGCCATCGAAGCAAAGGCCTCGTTGATTTCAATGAGGTCGATATCGTCTAGGCTAAGGTTGAACTTGGAGAGGAGCTTAGGAATGGCGATCGAGGGCCCGATGCCCATGATGCGGGGTGGCAGACCGGCGACTGTGGCACCAACGTACTTGGCCATGATGGGCTGACCGAGCTCTTCGGCCTTTGAGCGCTTCATGAGCAGGACGGCGGCGGCACCGTCGGTGACCTGTGACGAGTTTCCACCCGTGGACTTGTCGCCGTGGGGCAAGAAGGCCGGGCGGATCTTGTTGAGGGCCTCGAAGGTGGTGCCCCACCGCGGGCCCTCGTCCTTGGTCAGCGTGACCTCCTTCTCCTCGCCCGTCTTGGGGTCCTTGAGCAGGACTTTGATGGGCACAATCTCATCCTCGGTCCAGCCAGCCTTCTGGGCGACCTCGGCGCGGCGGTAGCTCTCGGTGGCGAAGCGGTCCTGCATCTCGCGCGTAATGTTGAAGTCGTTGCCGACATTCTCGGATGTCTGGCCCATGGGCTGCATGCAGTCGCGCCCGTCCTGGTTCTCGAGGATCTCGCTGAAGAACGGGCGCTCGAGGCGGTCGCCGCCGACCGTCATGGACTCGGCGCCCACGGCGAGCCCGACCTCAATGGATCCCAGGGAGATCTGGTTCGCAATGTCCTGCACCGCCTTGAGTCCGGAGCTGCAGAAGCGGTTGACCGACGAGCCCGATGTGGTCACGGGGAAGCCGGCGCCCAGCATGGCAGCGCGGATGTAGTAGGCGGCCTTTGCATCCGACACATTGCCCAGGCAGATGTCCTCGACGAGGGCCGGGTCGAGCTTGGAGCGCGCGACGACTTGCTTGAGCAGCTTGACGAGGATGCCGTCGAGCGGCGTGTCCTTGAACCCGCCCTTGAAGGCCTTGGTGAGCGGCGTGCGGACCGCGAGCGTGATGACGATGTCGTCGGGGTTCTTGGTGGTGCTGCATTTGATGTCAGTCCCACTTGACCTCACAGCGGCCGATCCATGTCTCTATCCATGTGAAGCGGAGCACTTACATGGCCGCGACTGCGCTCTTCGCCGGCGAGATCTGCGAGACGATGGCCTTTAGTCGTTCCGCCATGATGGAATATGTGCGAGGAGATTCGGGGAGATTAGAGGAGCAAACTTGACGTGCAGAGGACGGCGCTGAGGTGTTGAGAAGAAAAATGTGCCGTGAAGATGCGGAGGCGCGGAGAGCAGCTTAAACAGCTGTGGGGCTGCCGCGGGACCGAGGCAACTCGGGACACGGTCACGGGAATCGGCATATCAGTATTGGGGACAGCCGCCTGGCATGGTTCTGGCCGAGGCGACGAGGGGACTTGAGCAAACACGACTCCGCGACTCCGCGACTTCGGCAGTCTTTGTTCTTTGAGATCAGGAGACACGGCGCTTGAGCCTTCGCAATTCCACCTCTGGCTGGGCTGGGGGCGGACGGGCATCCTCGCCAAACATCTCAAACCCGTCGAGTCGCAACATCGCCTCACCATCACCACCTCTAGCCTCCACTTGCCTGGATTCATCGTAGCAGCCCTGCCAGCACGGCGCATCGCAGCCTGTGGCAGCGGGCTACGGAGCCGCAATCGGAATGACGGGGCGTTGCAGCTGTTTCTAACAACATCTCGTACAGGGGCAAATGAAAGCCTTGGGCGTTCGAAGTGAGTATAAAGACGTCCGAGGTATCGTGACATTTGCCGCCACAGCGTTGATCGTCTTCTTCTTCCCTTCGTTTATTCTCCTTCGTTTCCATTTTTGCTGTAGATCAGTCTTCTTCGTTCTTCCATTTTTCCAACCGTCCATTTGCATATACGGTAATACTCGCATTCGCCATGCATCTCTCCACAGTCAACCTCATCTCTCTTGGCCTGTTCGCGGGTCGTGCGATTTCAGCACCTCTCAACCTCGCTGTCCCGGTCCATCCCCGCCAAAACGGCCTCTGCTTCATTGTGGGTAACACCGCGCTCCCAGCAGAGACCGAAGACTCCGCCAACAGTCTCGCCAACACCATAACCTGCGACGCGTCAGTCAAAACCATCGGCAACGTACCCGACGTCACCGCATCCGGCGTTTCGTTCTCTTCAATCAACTTTGCCGACTCCTCCTCCACGCCTCTCCAATTCGCCTTGGACAAGTTCGCTACTGCAGACCCCCTTGCTTCTACCGATTTGGCCACTTTCCAGTCCCAGCTTGATGTCTATGTTGCCACTGAGGCTGGTATCAGGAGCGAGAGCGGCAGTCTGGCTATCAAGGTTCCCAAGTTCTTCCTCTCCTTCCAGGTTGCGCGCATCAAGACCGCCCAGGGAACCACGATTACGGATCCCGGACAGACGGTTGAGCATTTACTAGGAAAGGTGTTGAACAATGGAAAGGGTGAGGATAAAGCCTTGTTGGACCAGGTTACCGCTCTATCGACCAAGTTGGCGTAAAGGAAGAAGTGGGTGGAAGAGAACGTATGAAGAGATCGAATCCTCCCGTATACCGCGGGCACAACAGAAGCTCTATCCTATTTATGTAGATAATTGACAAGAACATTACTATAACTTGGAACGGCTTACACATTTCGATACGAATATAGTTCGTGGAAGCAAGCTAGCTCCAACCCGTTAGTCTAACCACCTCCGTATTCTACTCAACATGAACATTCAATCACATCGCTCATCATCACTCTCTCATATACTGGACCTCGACCGTGCCTCAAAATTACAGGAACAGGGAAAAAGGAAAGACAGAGAAGCAGGGAGAAGAAGGACTGTGTAGTATTCTTTGGGGGGATCGCGAGCCCCATCGGATGCTCGTGTCAGCCACTAGCCATACGAAGATAGGGCAATATTCGAGCGAAGAGCACGCTTGGGAAGTTTAGAAGAAGCTTAGATTGAACCTATCATTGTACGAACCTTGGTCAGGCTTTCAAGTAGATGAAGGCGACATCTTGGGTTGGTAGTCTTTACAAGTTGAACCACAGGTACCCGTCTTAATCTATTGCGCAAATTTTGCTAAGGGCCGATCCTGTTTTAACGTGGCCATATGGAATTACACCGGCAATTTCGAAGTACGCACTATCGGGTATGCACTGCGGCGTATCCGCTCCGGTTATATGGCGAATCAACCACAGCACTTCGTTAGAAGAGAATCCAATCTACTTCTAGCTACTCTCTTGGGAAAACAACCGAATATCAGGGTTGCTTTGCATGGAAGGATTATATGAGCATTGTGCGTCCTCAATATATAACTCGATATCTTCAGCTAGGCTAGCCTACTTAGCTCAGAATCACCGTACGGCTGATTTTCTCCATTCCAGAATGCGACTACACTATGAAGAACGCACAGGACGTTTCTTGAGAAAGTAATATACCATAATCACCACAGCGTCACGTCGAGGGAGAATCTAGTGCTGGGAAGGAAGGAGTAGGTACCACCATATTTAAGGTTGTAGTACATTTGATACCGTTCTACTGAGTGGGTATCTAGGATGCTACATTCGATAATATTTAAGTGTCCAAGCCCATCTCTTCATTACCTGCAACGTCGAGACTATACCCTACCAAGCTTACTATATCTACAAAGTCTATCGTCATGAAGTTCCTGACCATCATAACTGTTCTTCATCCTGCCTTGAACGGGGTTCTCGCTAGCTCCGTATCTACGGCACAGTCCAGCACAGAGCCAAGTGCTGAATCAAACTTCTTTCTCCTCACGCGAGGCTGTACCTGCAAGCGCGATACCGCCAATGGTACCCTTCTCACGTCGCCACTTCCTACGAAATATTCTGCCCCCAACACAACCATATCCAGCACCTTCTTCACCGCCGACCTCGGCGCATACATTCCTGCCAACTGGACACTCGAAGCCCGAGCCCTCACCATATCTCAGTCTTCCCGTCACGCGTACATAGCCGCCGCAGGAGGAAACGTATCTGCCATCTACCGGTTTTCTTATGACCCTCAAACCGGTGCTCTCGACATCAGTACCAAAACGAAGATCGTCGATAGAGTTGAAAGCCATTTCGCTGGGCTAGCGTTGGACGAGGATGAAAGCTGGTTGTACTTCAACGATGGATACGTGCAAGGAATTGCTACCCCGGCGTCCTCCCTGCACCGCGTATCACTAGAACCGGCAGCTATCAACGTGCCCCCGGTTGTAGAGCTGCTTGTTCAGACCGAGCACATGACCTGTCGGAACACCGCAGAAGCATGCCCGCCCCTGATTCAAATCGACAAACTCGCCATCGACTCCGTCGGAGGCTACATATTTTGGTCCTCGGAAGGGTATGCCGATGGACACGGGGCTTCAGTGTACCGCGCCCGACTCTCCCCTCCGGCGGGCCAGACGTGGAAAGACAGAACGGATATCGAACTCATTCATAGCGGCATGAAATATGCAGGAGGCTTGAAGTTCTTCCGCGGGAACCTGTACTTTGTTGATTTTGCGCTGGAAGACTTTTTCAGGCCAGGAGAAGGTGGATATTGGGCAACTAATCAGGTCTGGAAGTGGTCGGGCAAAGGAAAGGCAGAATTGTTTGCCAGTTTTACGGCAAAGGAGTATGTAGGTTGGCTGTCTATTGACGAGGAGAGGGAAGAGATTTGGCTTGCGACATCAGCGTACGAGACCAAATTATGGAAAGCGCCGTTGAATGGACAGGGGCAGTTTGTCGAGTTCTTTCTGCGCGATCCCTATGTCAATGAGGTAAGGGGCTTTGAGCTATTCTGAGATTGATGGGATGAACAAGGACACTTTTTCGGACTCTTTTGCGCGATCCCCGTGTCATTGTATCAATGGTTTTACGTCGTTTCGAGAATGATAGGACGGAAAAGAATGAAAATTGCTTCTACTGGCCCTTGTAAAGCAGAATCAAAGCGTATGGACATAAATTGAAAAGTGCCAGGTAATGCTAAGGTCTGCAAACAGACCTATATCTTACTTGTAAGGTACACATACCTCTTATTGCGTTCTTTGATACTTACAAGCCCCGCTCAACTTGTTCCTCTAGCGCCTGCCTAAAAACGATGTCCCAACGCCGGATGGGTCTTGTGGCTCGACAAAAGGTGGTTATACATGTGCTAAAGGTCCCTTTGATCGCCGCTGCTCTTCGTCGAGATTCTGCGGAACGACAGACGGCTACTGGACGGACGGTTACTCCAAGACTAGATGGTAAGTACCGCCTCTTTTTAGAATCAAAAGAGCTAAACTGACCACAATGAAAGGAATTACGGCATGTGCATAGTCGCGCTGTGTATAGGGAGGAGCGAAAATGCCGAAGACTACACGTGTATTAAGAGGAAGTGAGCAATATTTGCAACTAGCATAAAGAGGAACTCAAGAAGCAGCGCTAGGCGCACTAAAATGCAATTAGGAAATGGTTCTAGGTGCATGAAGATGATGTTAAGAAGCAGCGCTGGGCGAATGAAGAAGAATTTGAGCAGCGTTCTAAGGCGCATAAAGAGGAGTTCAAGTTATGGGACATATATGATACTATTAACTAAATACATGGCGGATTATTGGTAAAGCCCAAGAATGCAAGATCCGACTTCTCTAGGCTCACTTCAGATATGCGACAGACGACACAACCAGTAGAGGAAGACAAAGATTCTGCCAACAAGTGTGCCAAGAATTAGCGCTCGGTGAATAGGATCGTAGAGCTAGAAAAGATACTCCGAGGAAAGAAAGATGCGGCAATCAATGCGTACTACAAATTCCATCATCCATGCCAACTCTATTATCGGCGACGTCAAAATCCGAGAGCGTAACAAGCGATGCTACTTATTACACTCTCACGTCACACATCTTGCAGTCGTCCACCGTCCTCCTTAATAACTCGATGTAGCCTTGGCTCTTAGTCTCGTCCCAAATTTCCATATAATCATCGGTGCCGGGACGCCTAAGAACAGGCCGATGAATGCCATGGTAGTGTTTCCCCACCCATATCCAATAGCTCTGTACATACTCGGCGCGAATAACGGAAACAAGAAAGCGGTCAAGCTTTTCAAGAACTGTGTGGCTGCCATTGCACTGCTTGTGTGATTCGGATATACGTCAATGACATAGGCCATCATCGGCATGCCCGCAATCTGACTGCCAAGCATCTGGATGAAGATTGCGATGTCGACTGCGATCCAATGGACGTGGTATTGGGCAGTCCAACCGTATACAAAAAGACCTAGAGCTGAGAAAAGGGCACCGAAGAATACTAGAGGGATTCGAGATTCGGGGACGACTCCGCTTTCGGAACTACGCGCCAGCTTGCGGCGGTAGAAGAAGTCCATAAGTTGAGCGCCTATTTGACTCCCTACTAGTTCGCCAAGAGCACATGCAATGTAATGAAGGCCGCTAATCTCAGCGGTGTAGTTGTATTCTTGGATCCAGAGTTCCGAGAAGCTGGAGAGCACTATATAGAGGATACCGTAGTAGAAGGCGGAAAGGATAGATGTGACCTGGATGATGGGATGAAAGGCGAGTAAGCGAAGAGGTCGACTGAGAGCTTGTCCGAGACGAGCAAGAACCGTTTTCTCGCCATCGAGACGTTCGTCTGCAGTGTAGTATTGTGAGTTGCCAGTCTCGCGTCGAAGTTTCTCGGCCCGGCGGCTGAGGATCAATGGAGCATACGTTTCACGGAAAACGGTGAAGGAGACGACAATCATAACGGCCTGGAAAATTGAGGTACTCCAGAACATCCATCTCCAGGTTGTTCGAAAAGCCATGAAGCCGCCAATGATAGGTCCTGCTTTCTGTTAGACACGGTGTTCACTCATGGCTTTCTTGTGCCTCGGTTGAATCTTGTAGAAGCTTCCGTAAAGTCGCGGCATGGAATGTACATACCAACAGCAACAGCGAGCAATGGAATCAGCAAATAGATTCCCAGAGAATGTCCGCGTTGCTCTGGCATCCACACATCTCCCAGCACACCACCTGCAAGTGCATAGATGGAACTAGCACCAAACCCAGCCAGAAATCTTGAAGCAATCAGCAGTTCCTTGGAATTTGCGAATCCGCAAGCAATGTTCCAGATTAAAAACCAAATGTTCGAAGCATGCAATACTCTCTTCCTGCCGTAGATCTCAGAGAGCGGTCCAATGAACACAGGTCCAAAAGCAGTCGCAAGAAGGTAGATTGAAAGCGCCATCGCAGATTCGGTAGAACTCATATTGAATTCGTGGGCAATTGTTGAGAGTGCGGGAGCCATGATTGTAGAGACCATGATACGGATGAATCCTGTGGCTGAAAGGACGTCTGTCACGGCCCACTTGTGGCCAGTCGGCCAGTGTTTGGGATTCTCAGCATCGTAGGTCGCATCAAATTCTACCAGAAATGGATCGATGGTTTTAGTAACAGGTATGGTTGCTGGAATAGAGGCTAATTCGATGTCATCGCCAGGTCGAGGGGTAAGCTCGGATGGCGCAATGATGTCATTCTTTTTGGGGTCCATAGTGACACTTCGAAAATTCCAAGGTTGGGACCGACAAGATTTGATACCTAGGAAATGGGCTTCGAGAACTCTATATACAAGATGATCTGATAAGATAACTCCGTTTGCCCCGGGCCGGGATAATGTAACGACGGGAAATACGCACCTACCATTCCTCTTCGTGGAAATCAGGCGAGTGTCTCTCCTTGCTATTACGCCTAGAAAGGCATAGATAGGTTTCCTTAGAGCTTGCTGCCTGTGGGCGATCCAATCCTCTGCCTGAGCTACAAGGGTACCTAGGTTGACTAGTTAAAAGTCATTCCGGTTTCGATTCCGATTCCGATTCCGATCCCGAGTTATCCGAACTCCGTTATACACATCGTCCAAAAGTTTGCATAATACCGCGTGTATGGCCACGAATCTCTACATAAAACTTCCTCTGTTAGCAAGATTTCAACAGAAAATAAAGGAGGCTGTGGGATTCGGGCACTTGCCAAATGCCGAGGAATGAGCTGGAATTTCAACAGCAAGCTATAACATCCACACTAATGCTCACGCTCATGCTCATGAATAGCTCAATACTCCCGGGAAAGATTTTCTTTGATTATGTACGCAAAAGGAGTGTGTAAATGATAGAGCTAAAATAATCGATAGGCAAGGAAAATGGATGAATATTCAATCTCAGGTTCGCCCTAAAACTTTGTCCAGCTGCCACCGGGCCATCTTTTAACTACATTACCTCCGTTCTCAGTGACAGCTCCCCTGTCGGTTTGTCGCACTCTAAAGGAACCTAGAAGATCCAACATGCTGGGCGAAGCAGTTGTTCACACCGGGAAGAACATCGAAATAGTTTCCGGTACAGCCAGAAGCGCTGAAAACACGGACTATAATAAGGAAAGAGATTATTAGTGTGAACTTAAGCCTCGTATTAGAGTCGGAGAATTGGGTTGGCACTTACGGGTACGTGTGGCAGTGTTTCCAGAGAAAAAGGTGCTGTTGTAGGGGCTGGTGAGGCCGTTGTTGACGCAGGTTGTTGCGGTTGTGGACTGAACGAACACAGTGTCGTCGACCCAGTCTCCATGGCAGCCGCCATCGGGGTAGAAGCGGGCGTAGATGGTTGGGGTAGACTGGCGCTCCTGGACTGGAGTAGCTGGCATGGCCTGCACACTCAGTGCGGCGATGACGAGAGAAACAAGGGTGGTGGAGAATTGCATGATGAATGTTGGTAAAAGTGATAGATTTTGCAAAGAGTAGGGATTAGAGTGAGTCTTGGAAGAAATGGATGAGCTGTGGTAAGTGATGTGGAATGATGTCGGCAGGATGCTCCCTCTTTTATACTTCCCTTCCTACATTATACGAGACCAGAGAGCTCAAAGAAGGCAACAAGACATGATGTTCGCTTCCCAGCTATGGTCAGCTTCACGCCACATGACTGCTGAAGTGACGAATAAGATCTCACTGTTAATGTCTTCCAACTTTGGCACTCCTCATCCTACGGTCAAAGTCAGCGATCCGCATGCATTGCACAGATGATTATGGGGTCAACGTCGCGGGATGGTTGCATTTCTCACTATCATGTTGTAGACTGACCAATACGATAAGGAGCGAGCATCTCTAGAGCTTCGACGCTCGTATGATGCATCACACAGCACAGGTGGCGGCCAGGTCATGACGGTCATGACGGTCATGGTTTGGATGGTCATAGCAGTAACGATAGTGCGCCTTGTAATCATGATCAAAGTGGGTGCCCTCCAAAAGGCACTCATGGGAGGAGCTTACACTCTATTCAAACTATAGATATCTTATAGGCTCGCATACAAATCGAAATTCCTACATATAGACAAAGAGAATATCGTTGCAGACGAACATGCCAGCATGATACTGAGATCGAAGCGCTAACGTGGATATGGAATCATTCACGGAAGGATCAAAGAATTAAAGTTAAAATGGCATAAGATCTGAACCGACATTCGAGAACATACCCTCTGCATGCATAGGCCACTCCCCTTGCATGCTTCTCACTTCGTGTAAAGCGCCCTATTCACGTGTGGCCCCCAAGAAAATCTGACCGGCCCGCAAGCCGCCTCGTGGCGCATCTTACCAACACCCAGATGCTAGGTGATCTCCAACCGCGATCAAGCATTCGACGGCACGCACCGCGGGCCGTCCTATTAGTGACGCCACATATATGTGTCAGCTTCGCATGTCGATAATGGTTCGCAACGTGAACGTACTGTGCTTTTCATTCGTGTGATATGGCGTGCATGTCATGTCAGCAAAAATGCAGGTGGGAACAACAATACGCTCCAAAGAGTCACTCTAAGAGGCTTTGTTCTCCGATCCAGCGAATCTAATGCGAGAAGGGTCTCCTTAACAGGAGGGTATACAGGGGGTATCTGAACGACGGAACCGATCGTCGGGGCAGGATTTGGAAGAATGTGTCGTTCTCCAACTTAAACCAGTGTGGCTCGAGAACGGGAGAACGGAATCTATAACAAAAGCAAATATAGCTGCACAATACGAATAGTGGTAAAGAGCTTTCCATAATAAGACTTATAATCCGAACAGAGAACGTAGCGTAGATCATTACTAACAATCAACATCAAAGCGCATCAAAACCTTAATATGCGGCGGAGAAGGATTTACGGACGAGAAGACTTTTCGCAAGTCCGTAAAGGCAAAGTACTAAATAGAGAAGATATACCCAAAGCATTCGAACAGGAACAAAGCAGCTTGCGCTCCATTTTGGTTTGAGAATCTTCAAGGCATTTGGAGAGCGAGATAGTAGGAATTATGAACTCAGGCACACTCCAAGGCAAAACCCCCATTATCAGATACAACAGGACTCAGTAAAGCTGTCTCATCACTCTTAGCCTCCGCCTCAAATTGCTTGATTGATTTGTTGAGCTGAATTTAGGTATGTGGCCTTACGTAAATTGCTTGTTTAGAGATAAAGGGAAAGAGCCCTAGGGAATGTAATTCTTCACTATTCCTTTCTCGTATTCCAACAACTGCCTATTTATTTGCTATTGTTTTGCAACTCCTGTTGGGAACTTTCTTTGTTGCAATGGATGCGAAACACCACCAATGTGCTTTATCGTAAAGTTTATCATGGAGTGGATTTGTCTTTATCCTCCAGAAATTGAGCATTGTGTCTTTTGGCTCAACTCTTCTTCATTCGGCTTATCTTTCAGAAGGGGGTAATACTTCTTTGAGAACCCCGTTGATTTCACTCTACTTTACTAAGTGAATCATTTCTCCCAAAAAGGGTTTAGCGCCACCAAAAGATCGAATTAATTTCATATTGATCGACCCAATGAACGTATATCGTGGTATGTTCAACCAAAGCTCGGAAGCGCTAGTGTATCTAGATGAAAGTCCTGGTGGATATAGTAGGATTCCGCTAAGTTCGGTTGAAATAGTGTAACTGTTATTATATCACAAAGTCTTTGCTCGTATGTTGTTACTTGTGGATTAGCGTGTGCAACAAATCAGTCCATAGTCCATAGAGAATTAATGTGTCTTGCATCATTCCCGGGCCCCAATGTTGACATTCTTGTCCGATCAACATTTACATTAGTAATTCGGGCAGAAAGCATGAAGATCTCTGATTAAGACCAGGTTGTTGTGTCAGCCCATCACACTAGCTTACATTATTCGAGTGAGGGGGCCGGACTAATTGTTGCCGAAGTTTCCGTCCACACAACGA
This sequence comes from Melanomma pulvis-pyrius CBS 109.77, assembly GCA_010093585.1. Taxonomy (NCBI): domain Eukaryota; kingdom Fungi; phylum Ascomycota; class Dothideomycetes; order Pleosporales; family Melanommataceae; genus Melanomma; species Melanomma pulvis-pyrius. The sequence continues at coordinate 99,595 of MU001740.1, read as the reverse complement.
ACACCCCGGTCCGCGACTCCGGAAAGAGTCCCATTTCTTTAGGACTACGGTTCAGGTTACGGGAGCTCTTAAGAGGAATTCACAAGAATCTCACTTTAAGCAAGGCCACTTCAACTATTAAACCCCACAATCGGCATTTCAAAACACCGTTGCCATCATGAAGTTCCGAGATGGTGAGTAGTACTATATTACATGGTACTGACTGAAACTAAAGCTGCATAGGTATGTGGCTGACGAACGAGGAGTTCACGGTACAGTATGCGGAGGAAATTTACACCGTGACACCTAGAGAAGATGGAAAAGCTATATCCCTTCTCTGTCCAACCCGAAAAATCTTCTCACGGGGCGACACTTTGAACCTGGCAACTTTATCCGTCGATATCGAAGCCCAATTTGATGGTGTGATCTCTCTAGAAGTCACACACTTTTCCGGTCAGCGGCGGCTTGGTCCTGACTTTGACCTGTTTCCAGACGGACGCCCGGATTGTAATGGATCTATCGACAAAGGGCCAAAATCCACCACCATCTCATCCGGAAGTCTTTCTGCCACTGTATCTTCAGACCAACACACATTCGACATCAAATTCCATGCAAAAGATGGTTCAAAGACACTGACCTCACTTCTCAACCGGAGTATTGGACTGGCCTATACTCCGGCTCTTAAATCGCCGAAGCACGTTGAAGACTTGAGCAACATCAAGCACTACGTTTTCACGCAGACAGAACTTTCCGTTGGTGAATCCATTCACGGACTTGGTGAGCGCTTTGGGGCGTGGAACAAGATAGGTCAGAACGTGGAAGTGTGGAACGAGGATGGAGGGACATCTAGTGAACAGGCGTACAAGAATGTGTCGTTCTGGCTGAGCTCGAGAGGTTATGGCGTATTTATCGATACTCCAGATAAAATTGATTTGGAGATTGGGAGTGAGAGGTGTGGTAGATTGCAGACTGCGGTTGAATCGCAGAGGTTGAAATGGTGCGTCTATCCCACTCTTTCACATGTCTAGCAATGGCTCAAGTAAAAGACGGAACCCCTCACCAACATCATCAGGTATATCATTTACGGGCCAACCCCGAAAGAGGTGCTTACCAAGTATTCAATCCTCACGGGTAAGCCAGGAAAGGTTCCCGCGTGGTCTTACGGCCTTTGGCTCTCGACATCCTTTACGACATCGTATGACGAGAAGACTGTCACGCATTTCGTCGAGACAATGAAATCATCTAAAATCCCTGTCGAGGTCTTCCACTTTGACTGCTTCTGGCAGCGCGCGTTTCATTGGACAGATTTCGTGTGGGATCCTGAATTCTTCCCGGATCCGGGAGGTCAAATCTTGCGCATGAAATCCTCGGGTCTAGCCAACCATATAAGCGTCTGGACCAATCCATATGTCGGACAAGCTTCCCCAGTTTTCCAGTTTGCAGCCGAGAAGGGATACCTGCTCAAGAAACCCAACGGCGATGTCTGGCAGTGGGATCTATGGCAGACAGGTATGGGAATCGTCGATTTCACGAACCCTGAGGCTTGCTCTTGGTTTGTTAGCTGCTTGGAGAAACTTATGGACATGGGCGTCGATAGTATCAAGACCGATTTTGGTGAGCGCATTCCCACGAAAAAGGTAGCATGGCACGACAAAACCGTGGACCCGAATCGCATGCACAACTACTACGCTTTCATCTACAACAAGCTTGTCTATGAAACTCTCCAGAAGAGGTATGGGAAGAACGAGGCGGTACTTTTTGCTCGTACTGCGTGCGCCGGAACCCAACGCTTTCCTCTTCAATGGGGCGGTGACTGCGAATCCACGCCTGCTGCACTCGGAGAATCTTTGCGCGGCGGCCTTTCCCTCGGTCTCGCGTCCTTCGCATCCTGGAGTTGTGATATTGGAGGCTTCGAGGGGAAACCTCCACCCTGGATCTATAAGCGATGGGTTGCCTTTGGACTTCTCTGCACACATAGTCGTCTCCATGGGTCAAACTCGTACCGAGTTCCGTGGCTTGTGGACGACTCGTCAACCGAGCCTGAGAACTGCACTGACGTTTTGAGATTTTGGGTGCAATTGAAGAGGAGATTGATGCCGTATCTTTACAGCCAGGCTATGGAGAGTATCGCAAATGGGTGGCCGACGAGCGTGAGGGCTGTTGCACTTGAATTCCCCGACGATCCTACGGCTTGGTTTGTGGATCGCCAGTTCATGATTGGAAGCTCGATCCTTGCGGCGCCGGTATTCGAAGAGGATGGAACGAGTGAATTCTACCTTCCTCCAGGGGCATGGTACAGCTTCTGGGATGGAGTAAAGTTCGAAGGCGGAAGGTGGCAGAAAAAGAAGTATGGGTTCTATAAAACTCCGCTATTTGTGAGAGAGGGGACGGTCTTGGTTATAGGACAGGCGGAGGGTGAAGGTGGATTTGCATACGATTGGTTAAATGAGAAGAAAGTGGAAGGTGGAAATGGTGAGGTGAGACTGTATGGGGTCAAGGAGGGAGATAAGGCGGTTTTGGTGGATGCAAAAGGCCAAGAGAAAGGTGCATTAGAGTTTGGAGCGGATGGCGAACTGAAGGGTCTTGATTTACTGGGTGGTGACTGGAAAGTGGGAAAATTTGAATAGCTTTCAGGGTGTCGTTTGTGACGACGTGTCCTATAGAGGGTTCTTACCTCCTAGGTCACAATTTCAGCAACCTACCTAGCCTATAGCCTGGATCTAGTCATTGGCCAAAGTTAATATATCCAGCCCTAACGTAGTTCCTTGTCTCTGCTGGAGGCAGCAGTAGTGACCCTTGCAATGTACCTTTCTTAGATCACAGCCTGCTCTATGTAGACTTGCTGCTAGAATTGGCAAGTCATGTGCCGCATACTCTCACTGATGAGCGGCCACTGGAAGAATCTTAGTACTAGCTTCTGGATCATGCGGGTAACAATTTGATGTCTTTACCTCACGACTAGTTCTATGCACGATAGCAGTCAAGTTAGTCTCGCAGGTGAAACCCATAACAATACAAATGCACATGCATTGGAGAATTGGAAAAGTGACCTCGTGGGCTGAAGAGCGTTTTGCATGCCCAGGTGGTGTGTTCTGATTGGTGGGTCTAGTATTCGCCGTTACGCTAGTGAACGCTCCCGCGCGGGGATTATTTTCTATGGTCCACTTCCTAGAATCCCCACACATCCTCCCCGGATTTGAACGATCAGGATCAGCAAAGATCATGTTGCAGGCCTCCGATGGAAGCTAGGGAACCCGTTCCGTCTCTAGACCGCAAGAGAGGACGTTGCAACATGCCATCGCACCACAGAAGGACGACCGGGGGCGGCTTCGGGTTAAAGCCTGTTGTACATTTATTGTGGCGGCAGATTCTCCAACATTCATTAGTCGCAATGTTTCCACGTTGATTTGATCTCTGGTTCACGATTCACTTTGCACCTCTTCCAAGATGGGTCTCTTGTTCAATGTCTTTCTCGCAATATTCGCTGCCACTGGCAGCTTCCTCTTCGGATATGACAGTGGTGTCATGGCCATTGTCATCCAGTCACCGAACTTCCTCGACTTTTTCCATACACATCCAGAGACTCCAATCATTGGTGCCATCAATTCAACTTTCTCTGGAGGAGCGTAAGTGACTTGTTTATGTGTCTACCAAATTTGAATTGCGAGCTAATTACGCACAGAGTATTTGGAGCTTTGATGTGAGCAGATATTTTCGTGATCTATGGAAATCGAATCTCCAATGCTAACAAAGAACAGGGGAGGTCTGACAATGGACCGATTTGGGCGCCGGATGACTGTTTTTATCGGTGCGGCCATCAATCTCCTGGGGGCTTGTTTACAAACCGGCGCCCAAAACCTCGGTATGATTCTCGCTGGACGAATTCTAGCAGGATGGGCGGTCGGTGTGCTTTCCATGTCCGTCCCTATCTATCAGTCAGAATGCGCGCATCCGAAAACTCGAGGTAACACCATACGTCCTGAAAGACCTACCACATTCTAAAAATGGGCTAGGTTTGATCGTCGGAATCACCCAACAAATGATTGGCGTTGGCTTCATCGTCTCGACATGGGTAGGTTACGGCGCCTCCAAAGTCCCCGCCACAAGCGCATTTTCATGGCGGTTCCCACTTGGATTTCAAGGCATTCCTTGCATCATCCTTATCGCGGGAATACTCTTCTTCCCAGAGTCACCTCGGTATCTCGTAGAAACGGATCGAGCAGATGAAGCACTCAGAGTGCTGAGAAAGCTGCATTACGACGGCACCAACGATGACTGGATCCAGGCGGAGTTCAATGAAATCACCTTAACCATCGAAGCAGAGAAGGCCATTACTGCGCCAGGCTGGCTGATAATGTTCAAAGTCAAAGCTTGGAGGATTAGACTTATGCATGCAACCTTGGCCCAAGTTTTTACGCAAATGACGGGGTGGGTTCCCCTTCTCTTTCCATAATCATGTAGATTTTACTGACTCGAGCCTACAGAATCAACGTTATTGGCTACTACTCGACAATTCTATACAAAAATCTCGGCATAGTCGGTGATCGCAACCTCCTAGTGGTAGGAATTTACAATGTCGTCGGCCCGCTCTTCAACCTAGTATTTATCACATTTATCTTAGATCGAGTCGGCCGAAGAAAGCCTCTTCTTATTGGCACTATTCTCATTACCATCGCTCTGATTTGCGAAGCAGTCATTGGGTCTCAAGCCGTGGATGCAACTGGATCCCGCAAGAACAGTCTCTCCATTGCAGGAGTGTTCTTTTTGTTCTGTGTCACTGCTATTTTTAGTTGCTCGTTTGGTCCAATCAGCTGGGTCTATGCTTCGGAAATTATGCCTCTCAGTATTCGTGGCCGTGGCTCAGCGTTTGCGACCGCAATTGGAAATTGGCTAGTCAGCACAGTATGGTCCCAGGTCTCCCCCATCGGGCTCGGAGACATCACCTACAAATTTTACTTCATATTTGTAGCTTTCAACATTTGTGTCACCTTCCCCACGATCTTCTTCGTGTTCAAGGTAAGATTATGGTTCGATTGTCTCTTCAAAGTATGACTCTAATCTCTTCATAGGAAACAAAACAGCTCTCGCTCGAAGAAATCGATCTTTTGTTTGGAGAGAGAGCTCTGGGGACACTTCCCGATAATCTAGACCATAAGAAGACACAAATTGAGTTGACCGAGACTCATCAGTCAGCTTAGAGTGTACGAAGGGGTTAACAATGGAGACTATTTTGAATTACGCGTGGAACGATGGGGGTGTGTGTGCCTGTGGGACATGTGGATTAGGCTACATCGCAAATCTAATAAATATGGAGCTAGACAAAATATGAGAGACAGTGCTCCGCCGTTCCGCTTTTCCTGCGTGTTTGCTACATACTCTAACTACAAGTCGCATACTAGTAGGGCTGGTCTGGGAGAATCATCTCTTTTCAATAGTCCGATTTCCTTTTTCTCTCTAATGTATTAAGAGACGCATGTGTTTAAAAGTACAAAGTAGGTAAGTTGAAAAGTGACCGACAAGAGCCTTTGTCTTCGCACACATTTATCACCACCCACAATTTAGCCTGACAGTCTAACCTCATCAGGCCTAACATCAAGATCATCTTTGGCTGGTGAATTCATCTTTGTCTTAAAATAAAGTGCAGCTGCATTAAACCGGATGACATTATTCGAGATTTGACTTCATCTATACATCTCCCACATACATAACCATAATTTCTAACTTCAAATCTACAACTCGCTCTTGATCTCATCCACAACCGACAATTCTCCAGTAGAAATGTCGTACTTCAGGCCCACAATTTGCGTATCCTTCCTGATGAGTGGGGATGCTTTCAAGAGCGCAATATCTACTCTAATGCTCTCTTCAATGCTAAAATACAACATTAGATCAATATTATGATATACGAGAGTTCGATGTCGAGACTTACGAGGTCGTGATCTCTCCAAACTTGGATGCCTCGATTACCTCCTTCTCCTGTGGCGCAAGTTCAACTAAAGCTTTCTTGACATCGACATCATGAAAGTGTGTCATCCCGCAATCTACATATATTAGCTTCTATTGTTCCAAGCGCGACCATTAAAGAACCATACCTGTGTGGTGCATCACTGCGATCGTTCCCGGCTGGCCAATGGTTTGAAGCACAGCCAAGGTGCGAATCGCATCAAAAACTCTTCCACCAGCATTCCGAACCATAGTAGCCTCTGTTCATGATTAGCTTCATGTGGTCACCTCTCTTCAATGCTTGTACTCACTCAGTGTTGGGTCGATTCCCAAGATCTGGTAAGGGTTGAGGCGAGGATCGGAGCAAGACAGTACTACTACTCCAGCCCCTGTACCTCTCATTGCTGTTGCCATTTGCATCAATCCCGGTGGAGCTTGATAAGTCTGGGCGAACTTGCTGGGTCATGTTCAGCTTTTTGTTCTCGGATTCTATGTGTGCAACACACCTGTTGCGAACAAGCATTTCTGAGAGAGAACCATTAACCATATTGGTATCTTTGTGATGATTTTGGGTAGTTGAGAATTTGGATTTAATATTGAGATTTGCGAAGCGAGGTCGTAGAGTTCGAGTTTGGTTGTGAAGATGAGAGGATTGTAGCAGCAAGTCTCTCGGTTTATATAGAGCGAACCGCATAGTGATGGCCTAGTTGTAGCATATAATAATGCGCTGCGCGACTCTGAAGTATGCCGAATCTGATTATATCATCACGACAACATGCCATCGGCTGGAAAGCGAAACGTGCTATCGGTAGAGTCATCATTTGTCGTGCATTGGCCTCGGGAGTTCTATTGTTTTTGTGATTATAGGTGAAGTTAGTACCGAGGAAAGGCTCAACATTGAGAATGTGGGATTATTTGTGCGGGCGTACGTGCGGATGCATGTGCGGACTAGGTTCCTGCAGGGCGGAGTGCTTGGTCATAGATCTTAAACCCATGTGGTTTGTGAGCTATCTATCGTACAAACTACACTACGTCATCATCCTCGGACATGATGAGTAATCTTATCCTAAAATCGAGAAGGACCTGCAGCCATGGAAATGTGTGTTTTTTTTTAAGAAATAATGTCGCGCCAGCAAAAGATCAATCTACTTGCTGCGTGAGCTAGTAGATATATATACCCAACGCGACAAATAACCTTCCCCCTCGAATTGTGCCTCGCGCCAAGACGAAATCTACCTTACAAGCTAAGTGTTCACGGTTTCCGATTAATTACGTTTTCGTTAATCTTAGATGAAAAGGCTTCCTGCATTTTTGAAGACACTAGCAATTCTCTAATTGTGCCTACCCTATGAGGTCCCTATGGAGAATTAATCGTTACGAATATGCTTTTCTTTCCTCGAGACTATTAACACAATTACTTCATAGCCTAGACACTCGGTATTGCATAATCAATCAGTATAGTTCAATATCTTTGTTTAAGAACCTACCCCGAGACATGTGTTTGATAAAGGGAACAAAGAGCAACTACTAATTTATTTACAATTATTTGATCAACAGTGAGTCCGAGACTCGTCCCAAGGTCCTGGTTTTATAGCCTACGGGTCTTTTGGCCTTTAGCGGGAAGAGTTCGTTCAAAACATCGACCGGCTTTCATGAGCAAGGGAAGTATAGGTGTGTCGAAACTGCCACCTGGAATACCTGCATTGGGCTTGGACAAAGATCAATTCAAGTTTTCAAGGTTTACGATGAGTTCTAGGCCTGGACCATTTTCACAATGTGCTTGATATGTTTGTACTAAACTCTTGCGTGGCATTATGTGCGGATAACAAGTAGAGCTCTTTCCCACTGACGAATGATAACAGATTTGCATCCTTACGTTAAGTCATCGTTAGGGTTAGGCGAGAAACCGATCAAAGCCAATAGAAAATAAGATAGCTGAGCCTCTGACTTCCTTATCGTAATGCCTCAAGGGACAACGCGCTGGAGGGCAAACGTTCCAGCCGAGTGGTAAGGTGCGGTAGGCTGAGAGCAGGCTCCGGGAGTTGATGTACGGTAGGTCTTCCACCTACTTCATATGGCCTAGCTCTATAAATTCACGCTCCCAATTCGATGGATGCGAAAGGAAACGCTTATTTATTTTCAGGCAAACTAGCGCGAAATGTTCCGCAGGCGCTATCATCCTAAACTTCCGGATCAAATGATTCTTATCGGACTCCACAAGCCTTGAAATAGGGCCGATGGTTGGCGCACACGCAAACTTATGTTATGTAGGACAACGTGAATTCTATCTTTTTGGAGCTAATTGAGGTATGAATCTGCAGCCGCAATCTATCACATCCCACAAGACATATTCCCTCTAGTGCAGAAACACTAAGTCTCCCTAATATTTGGTTAATCGTTTGGACTGCTAGCTAGAATTATGTATTTGCCTCGTAACTTGCTGTTCAATCTACTCATGGTGTATATTCAAATGTATGATGTCCCGTGAACGTTCAATATAAAGGAGGCTTGGGAGAGTTCATGCTTGATTGGAGGGTTCCAACCGTTTCAGTGCTCTTGCACATCTTGTGCGACTACCATGGTTGACCGAAATTTCAGCCCCGAAATATATTGTAATATCTGGTGTTTCCCGAGCTTTTGGGGTCCAGATTTACAAACACTCGAAAGGATTCGTTTGGAAGCTCTTTGTACCCCGAACGAGGGGTAGACAAAGCTGTGGGCTCTCAACAACGAATGGCAAGTTTGTGTAACCCCAGTGCCCATCTCTCGGGCTGATCAATTCCGCTAGAAGCCAGACGAAGCGAAGGGGTTTATCTTCAACTCGCACAAAAGTATCACAACACATATTACCTCTGAAGGGAGATCATCTTGCAGTTCTATATAATTTGGGCTGATACCCAAGGTCCATAATTTTTCCATCGTTCCTGATTCCTGACATACAAAACCTACTATTTCACACAGCAGCATCGAACCGTCGATATGTCTGACATAGGATCTCTAGCAGACTAGCAGGTCTACCTCGGCGTTTGGACGAACTGGTCAAAAGGCTCCGTCTTTGGCTCTACTATCACAATGACACAATACAATGGGAACCTCCTTATTGCATTCATTGCATTGTTCGTGTCCTTCGTAGGGACTAGCCTGTGGAGGATAACGGGTTTTGTGTTACATCGCCTCTTCTCAACTACTACTGCTCAGGACGGAATCTACCACCAGCGTCAAGCCATACTTCGGAACGCCGCCAATGCCACGGACGCTGTATGGGATATCGCTTCCGTTTTGTGGAATTCACGTCGCGCAGCCCGCTCTTACCGGCGACTAGTACCCTCTTTAGCTTCTGCGACCTTCAGCTTGTTGGCGTTTGCAATTGCTGGTATCTTTTCCTCAAAGATGGCGACACTAACCGGCTCAGAGGTGCTTCTAGCCAGTCCGTCCTGTGGAATGCCGTTGGGATCCCCTGGGTCAACCACCGATCAGCTGCTTATCATACAACCTTGGATCGCGCAGCGAATGACTTCTGCCATGAATTATGCGCAGCGATGTTACTTCAAAAACTCCAGGATTGAGGACTGTAACCTGTTCGTAAAACCACAATTGGCCAGTACAATCAACTGGAACGCTAGCTGTCCATTCCAAGAGGATATCTGTCTCAAAAGCAACGAAAACATTGAACTGGATACCGGATTGATCGGCAGTCACTATGACCTTGGGTTCAATGGACCAAATTCGAAGCGCATGCAGTTGAGACGAGTCATCAGCTGTGCTCCTCTGAAAACGGAGAATTACACTGATTCCTTCGTTTACCAATCTTCTACTGGAAATGTGTCATATCAGAGATACGCGTATGGACCTCGATTCAATAAGAACGGGTTCAACTATACCCACATGCAGCCCGAAATATCTCAAGATCTGCTCAACATGTCAAGTTTCAAGACTACGTTTGGAGACTTCGAACTTAGGTCAGTTTCGTCCATTGATATTGCTATAAAGTAAACTAAGTTGCCCAAAGTTACCTCCAAACGTACTCGTTCAAAGGGTCGCTGATCCCGCAGGTGTCCGAGTTCAGGCCTATCGAAGCCATCCACCGCGGCGATGCTGATGTCAGTCTTATCTTCTTGTCCACGGCTAACATTGTTTTCACCAAGCCCGTGGATGACCCCTGGTATTCTGCGCATCGACCTTTAAAGAACGTCACCGCTGTTGGTAGATCTAAGGGTAAGCAGGAGCTATATATGGCAGACTCCCCAGCGTCAGTCCTCGGTTGCGCGATCCAATACCAGCAATGCATGCCATCTCTTCCAGACGGTCGGCGCTGCTCCGAACTCTGCGGGCTTTGGGAAACAAATCAGACTATTTCAACGGAGGATGAGTGGCAGTTCAACATGACACAGTGGATTGGCACAGCATTCGCAGAGTCTGAAGTGCAGTATCTCGTCAGCTCCCTCCGGGCAGGTTCTTTAACCTCAAAGTATAGCAACATAGCCTCACTACAAGGCCCGCTTCCTAGCAATCAGTGGCAGCTCGACGTTGAGCAGTGGCATTATGCGACTTTGGCAGCCGCACAAGCCAGTGCTGTAGACTATGCTATCGGACCGGGAGCTAACAAGAGCATTCGCTAAGTCTGGGAGTCTCCCGAGGACGATGTTGGGAAATCTTCTGCAAGAATCAGGTGAGGTTAATTACATCTATCCCCTCAACAACCTGCTGATAGTAGTTGCAGAAAATCCGCAGCAATCAATATCTAAATTTCTCTGTTTTCGGACTAGCAATTACCCTAGTCGTTGGGAGTCTTATCATATCGCTAAAGTACATACTCCCAACTCTGGTCCAATGGATCGAGAAACGAAAGTCTGGTGTTGGCTATGCGACCTTGGAATGGTATGCTACAGGCACGTTACAATTACAGCGTCTTGCACACGAGGGCCTCGGGTACGGGACATGGTCGAAGTGCGACGACGACATTCCGATCGTAAATCACAGTGATCGTCTCGCTGTCTTGGGTGTACACGACCGAAAGCATCCCAAGTTAAGACCAGTAGGCTCGACAATAGAAGGTGCAGGAAAATATCCGGTCACTTCCATCGAGACGGTCCTACTCCGGCAACTTTCTGGAAGCACGACAAATATCAGAGATCCTCAGGAAGACATGGAGTCTGCGAAGCACTCCGATCAGAGCAAGCAAGCGATCGTGCACACGCCTATTGGCGGGACGCTCGTTGACCAAACAGAGACCTCATCCCCTCAAACCCCAGATGATCGACCTACTCGACTGCCCATTTCTAGTGGTACTCAAGAAGACTGTCCCGATCCTACATTGTCCCGTCGTATTCGCTAGAATTAGTCATGAGCGGCCAAATCAAGACCAAGTCCCACTTTCTGTTTTGAGAAGAGCCGTGAGAGAACGGGGAGCAAGAAGTGTCAAATATGTAGCAGTATTCCCCCGTCCACAATTCCAGTAAGCCTCTAGAGACGGAAGTTCCATGTTCCCAAATTGACAATGTACCACCGGAACAAATAACCCCATGAATAAGAAAATAGACTCCCTTCAAGAAAAGTTTCTCCACATATGCACATGAAGTATTTGATCCACCCCAATATACAGCGAAGACCAAACTCAGCCACCCGAGCCTCAATAATAGGCCCGACGTCGGATCAAGAGGCCAGCATCAGGAAAAGCTGAGACTAAATCAAGAAACAGACGTGAATAAACAATCTACACTATTTGTCAACTCTTCTCGAATCAGCCCACGTAGGGTATGCGAGCACGTGGCGAGGAGCCCGAAGAGGCAAGTCGCGAGGAGATTTAATTGAGCCACCCGTCTGGGGTGCAGCGATCTCCAAATTGCCGCCGTAGCGAGGCTCGGTGCAAAGCGCCGGATTGAGAGCCATCCCTCGAACGTCTTAGTAACGAGCAAGCAAACTTTCTTTATAAAAGACTTGGGGATCGTGGCAAAATAGTAGCACTACGTTAGAATAGTTCATATTGCATCGCCTGGTTGGATTCTACTGCCTCGCTGCCATCATGAGACTTCTCCTCCTCTCTCTGTTTGCCTCTTTGGCTGCGGCACTCCCGAGCCCGATTGACGCCGCGCCCAAGGATGTCTGCGCGTACGCGGAGAACTGCTATACGACTGCTCCTCGCGACGGGTACTGCAGCATCCCCGGCCAAGACGGCTGCGCAGCTGCACATGTAAGCCCTTCCTCATTATAGCTAGCTAGCGACGAGAGACTGACTGAGAACAATAGCCTGGAATCTGTGCTGTAAGTAGCAGAAACGGCCCACATACATACACTTTGAAGTAGCTAATGTTGGTTAGCTGTGGCCTCCAAATGGCGGGGTGAGTTTCCTTCCTGAGATGGGCGTGGTGGGTTGCTGATCGGATCGCAGGCTTGCGAGATTTGCTGCAAGAAGATAAACGGTTAGAGTGCTGGAGGGAGGGAGGGATAGGTATGTCTCGCGAAGGGGCCGGGACGATATCTCCTGACACACGAATTAGATTGACAGTGCCTTTTCGAAGCATCGATATCTACGAAAACGCCGCCGTCTAACAACTAGAAAAAGGGAGAAAAAAGTTGAGAATATTAGGGTATTGGAGGAGTCGCCGTTCTTGAATATATACACTCTTTGAATCACTCCTATACCTCTTCTTTTCCATGACATCTTTTCTTTCTTACTATTCCACGGACATTCTGTGTTCTACTCACATACTTTTCGATGACAGGTTCAACGCGAGGAAAAGATCACTTCCCTTTTCCTCTGTCACTTGAGAAGCCGCGACGTCGTAGGAACTAAACAACAACGCGCAGACCCAACGCCAAGCGATGCAGTGGAGCAAACAAGATTTCATCCCACGTTTGCTTGTAGTGGCGGTCAAAGTGACTGTAGGTACCCGCCTTCACCGCAACACCCGTCCGGGGGCCCACAATGCCATACCGAATTTGCTAATCTCCCAAAATACCCCCACCCAAAACAACACCTCACCTGCTGTTGCACAAACCCCCCCAGCCTCAACATGGCGAGCACAGACTACAACGACGACCTCTACAGTCAGGACTACCCATGGCCCTCCGCCCCGATCGAACACCCACCGGATCTTCCCAGCAACGAGGCTCCGACGTACTCGACCTGGAAGTACCGTGGCGGCGAGCTCATTCCCATGAAGCACCGGTCGCCCTCGCCCTTGCCCTCGCCGGGTCTCTCCTCCGAGCGCCAGGAGTTCGACCGAACTCTCGAAGACACGAACCTCGAGCGGGACCAAAACGCCGATCGCGAGCACGACGAGCGCATGGCGCGCATGTTTCGCAAGGAGCTTGAGTGGCGGGTGTGGCAATACACCAACGCCGAACAGCAGCGTGAGATGGGGCGGCCTTACCGCTACCTGCGGCCGTGGGCGCTAGAATTGCGACGTCAGTGTGTGCCGTTCGGGGCATTGCTCAACGATTACTACGGCCTCGAAGCAGGGATCAACCAAAGCCTGCAGGAGCGATTGACCGAGATTAAAGATATGCTGATGGCGGGCTGGGACATCGGCGAACAGACCCGAACAGAGTTCCAGCTTCTGTGTCAAGTGGAGAGCGCGCGCATCAAGGACAGGGAAGATCGCAACGACTTCTGCGTGCTGGAGATGGTTCTCAACAAGGTGGAGAAGCGACTGGAGGCCGACATTAAGAAACTCTTTGATGGCATGAGCGAGGAGGATGGTGAGGTGCAAGAGTTGGTGACGGAGCTGCCAACACACATCAGCCAGGCCGTGTGCGACCATCCGGAGTTGAAGACCCGGTTTTCCGATCTCAAGGACCTCGAGCGCGACTTGTTCCCTTCACGCTTCACTACTCCCAACTCCATCTTCGGCAACGCTGACGCTGACACCAATGCTGATGGTTCGATGTCTCCACGTGATCACAAGGTGCCCTTGATCAAGCCCCTCGAGGATGTCGACAAGAAGAGGAAGACAGAAGAGGATATAGACAAGGAGGATTCAGGTAAGGATAATCTCCCGTGGATTATCCCGTGTATCAAGAGACAAAGGTACTAAAGAAACTGAATAGCCAAACACCGAAGCACGAGAGAGGGAGGAGGTAAGACTCTCTCGATTCGGTATGCGTTTTGTTCGAAAAGCTTCGACAAACAAGCTACTAATATCGGGGGCTAGAATCAAGCTCAGGCCTAATCAATCCAAGGCGAAATCGTTGGGGACCAGACATCGATAGATGAACAGTTCTCTACGTATGGCCAAGGAGTGAGGCTATCTCTTGGTGAGAAAGCGAGTCTGTTTGGACCAAGGCGTGAGAAGGGAGCAAACGCTTTGAGTATTGGAGTAACGTCATGACACACCTCTTGCCCTAGATGGTATGGAGTATACTGACTCTGTATAGAATCGGACTGCCTGTCAAATAATTAGGCATTTTAGGTCAATAGTAGGAACAATGCCTTGCTCTCTATTCTCTTCGTTTTGTTGGGATGGGGTTTGATGTGGTGTGAAACCGAGTCAATGAAACAGAATCCGAAGAAAGCTGTTCTTACCTCTACCTCTGTACACTAAGCTTCTGAAAGTGGACATAATGCCCAGCCGAGAAATGCTGCCTCCCATCATACCCACGTCTACACGTGGTCTTAAGTGATAGAGGGCCAAATCCTCATCCAGTCCAAGTGATTTCTTTGCCGAGAAACGCTGCCTTCCGTCACACCCACGTCTACACTTAATCACAAGTATCCGAGAGCCAAATCCTAATCTAGGCAGTACTTTCCTTACCGAGAATTCCCTACAGAAAAATATGCCACCTGACAGCCGAACAGCCCTTCAGGCGAAACGCCTCCGCGCCGACAAAGCTGAAATAAGAAAGCGCAAGAAAGTTTCTCACCAGGCGAACCAACGATGATCTCTGACGGGGAGAAAGAAGGACGGCAAAAGAGGCGAAAGCTGAAGGAGCTGAAATAGAGAGAGAAAGGTGGAATGAATCGCCAGGCGAGTGGAGTGAGCATACTTTCAGCTCGCCCTCTGCGCATTCATGCGTCGACTCACGCGCACAGAGTCACAGAGAGACAGAGAGACAGACAGAGACGAGCAAGGAGAAAGCCGAGGAAAGAAGAGAGAGACCAAGGCAACTCACCGTACTCCTCCCGAGCTCACCATGACGAAACGGCAGACAGTATCTACGTGATTCGTAGATTCGTCCGTATAGAGTCACACTTTGAAAACGAGCCACAAGCTCTGGATATCTCAGCTGCCCAAACCTCTCTCCGATCTTACCCTCTTGGCTCGCCACACGCGCCTCCTCCACGTCCCGGCATGAGCTCCGCAGGTCGCCACTCCTCCCATCCTCGTGCCTGGTTGCTGGATCGTGGTTGATGGCCCGGCATCCAGCATTCAGCTCGCCAAGCCATCATCTCCGGCATTGACCAATAAGCCTCAGCGACCTTCCCAAAGCGACGACCCGGCGGCCAATCCCGCGTCGTCACACCCAACCACAAGACGCACGCGTTCAGCCTCGCTGTGTGCCAAGTCGTCCATCGCGCACCTCCGACTTCGTCTTCACGATGCCAGGCCGACAACGCTGTCTCCCTATCGCTGCAACGGACATGGCGCCGCATTACGCTGGGCGCGCCGCGCCCGAGCAATGCTGGACATGTATAAGATAGAGAATCCCGCTGGACGGCCTGGCAGGGCACGCATTCGCTCTCGTGCTCGCCATTGCCATGCCGTCCTTGATTCGTTTCCTGAGCCTCGCCGCCACGCTCGCTGTGTCTTCCGCGGTGACCATCTCCGAGATCAATGGGAAGCAGTTCCTCTCGCCGCTCAATGGGCAGACGGTGACCAACGTCAGCGGCATCATCACCGCAAAGGGCCCCGATGGCCTGTGGATACGCTCCACGACGCCCGACCGCGATGCCCGCACCTCCGAGTCCATATATGTCTTTGGCCGGACGTTTGGCGCCAACCTGACTGTCGGCGACTCCATCGTCGTCGGCGGCAAGGTGTTGGAGTACCGGTCGAACAAGGACTACATCTACCTGACGGAACTGTCCGCGCCAGTCCTGGTGCAGAAGGTGTCGAGCGGGAACGCAGCAAAGCCGCTCGTCATCGGCAAGGACACGTCGGACCCTCCGACGGAGCAGTTTAGCAAGCTGGACGGCGGCGATGTGTTTGCGGTGCCGAATAATGTGTCGCAGATCTCGGTCGCGAACCCCGTGCTCGAGCCCAAGAAATACGGGCTGGATTTCTGGGAGGCGCTGACTGGAGAGCTGGTCACGGTGCGCAAGCCGCGGGCGATTGCGAAGCCGAACAGCTTTGGCGATACGTGGGTTGTTGGTGACTGGAAGGTGTCTGGGAAGAACGGCCGGGGCGGACTGACCATGACAAAGAAAGGTGAGTTTCGAGGTCCTACAAGGGTAGTGTCAAGATAGAAACCCTCCTGACATATCCCAGACGCAAACCCCGAGACCATCATCATCGGCTCTCCCCTCGACGGCACCGCGAACCCAAAGAACACCAAACTGGGCGACACCTTGTCCGAGATCACCGGCATCGTGACCTACGCATTCGGTTTCTACCGCATCCTGCCCACCACCGCCATCAAGGTGACTAATTCGGCGACCCCGCTGCTTCCATCGGCGACGAAGCTGCTGTCCAACGGAAAGTGCGATGGGTTGACCTTTGGTGCATACAATGTTGAAAATTTGGCTCCGACGAGCGCACACATGGGCGCCATTGCCTCGCACATTGTCGATTATCTCAAGTCGCCAGATGTCATGTTTCTGCAGGAAGTGCAGGACGACAATGGGCCTACAAACGATGCTAGTAAGTTTGGCACTCATACCTGAAGCCCTCAGATTTTGACTGCTATCATAGTCGTATCTGCTAACCTGACCCTCACTACTCTGATCCAAGCCATCGCCACAGCTGGCGGACCCACCTACGCCTTTGCATCCATTGACCCCGTCGACGACAAAGACGGCGGCCAGCCGGGTGGCAACATCCGCGTCGCGTATCTCTACAAACCTTCCCTTGTTCGTCTGTACAAGCCCAACGCCGGCTCCTCAATTGAGTCCACCGAGGTTCTGGCAGGACCAACTTTGAAGTACAACCCCGGACGCATCGACCCGACCAACGCAGCTTGGACTGCGAGCCGAAAGCCGCTGGTTGCGCAGTGGGAGGTGATTACAAAGAACGGAAAGGGTGCGGGGCGGTTCTTCACCGTCGATGTGCATTTCGGCAGCAAGGGCGGCAGCAGCAGTATCCAGGGCGATGCAAGGCCGCCTGTGAATGGCGGGGTTGCTGACAGGTTGGCGCAGGCCACACTCACGGCGAACTTTGTCAAGGTACGTTTGTGAAGACTTCCTTCCATCCATCTACCCCTCCCATCATCCCAGGCTCCGGAGCCAAGACAAGAACTGGGCGGGCGCCATCCAAGACATGAGGGGGGCGGGCGGGCGTTGTCGCATCTGCACTGCAGGACGATTCATTGTAGCTCTGCGCCTTTGTTCAGCCGCTCCAGCGGAAGTCAGCAGTCGCTAACCCACTCGTAGTCGATCCTCGACCAAGATAAAAACGCACGCATCATCACGGCGGGTGACTTCAACGAGTTCACCTTTGTGCAGCCGCTCACCACGTACACGTCCATCTCCAAGCTCCAGGACTTGGACGCGGTTGCCGGTGTCAAGGACGTCGAGCGGTACACGTACCTGTTCGATATGAGCTCGCAGCAGCTGGACCACATGTTTGTGTCCAAGGCGCTAACTAAGAAGGCCAAGTACGAGCATGTGCATATCAACACGTGGGTGGAGTTTGCGGCGCAGATTAGTGACCACGATCCGTCGGTTGCTCAATTGGATGTGTGCGCGTAGGCTTGCAGATAGAGGCTATGTTATCGGTACTATGTAATAGCAGTAGTGGCTTGGTGAGAGCAGAGATAGAGTGACGACGAAACGCGAATACGAAGCCGTTCTCCCTCTTGACCAGATAACAGGCCGGCGACTTCCCCTCAGGCTTTGCTCCACGAGCAGACTGCAATCTCGCACATTGTTAATTCCTCACATTTGAAGATGTTTATTCAGCAGCAACTCTAGGCCTGATTCTACACTTGCCGCGGTCGGGAGGCGTGAGTTGCGTGTCGTGTGCGAAGTACGGCTGGCTGCCGCTCCTCGCCCGTTACTCCCCCGATGCCATGCATAATCTGTGAGATGAGATGGGACGGCACATCCCAGAAGCAAGCTAGGACCGGATTGGCCACCTACCTTGTACCTAATGCGTAGTACTTGACCTCTGCCCTATGGAGCCCTGCGGCATCAAGATGACCACATGCTGCCCACGGCATGCATGCATCGCACAAGCCAATAAATCTAGGACGGTCAGACTCGACCGCCCGGCGGGGGGAGGTCGCTTGGATAATAATAGTCAGCGGCGTGGCACGCATTCCGCGTTTGGGCGTCGAGAGGATGGATGGCCTACGGCGCAGCGGAGGACAAAGGACACGAGGAAGAGGAAGCGCAAGCCTGAGAGAGAAAGAGAAAGAGAAAGCGAGAGAGGCAGAGGGGGGCATAGATGGACGGTGCACGTGTATGGATTGGCACTCGGCGAGCGAAGACGGGTTGCTGGAGGCTCCGGGTCTGAGGTCTGGGGATGGCCATGGTCCCGTCGTCCAGGTCGTGGCCGCGTCGCACGTACGCGCTGTGGTTCTCCCAGCAAGCCAGACAGAGGAAACGAAGGGCGGGAGACGGATTATCCCACACGCCAGATATCGAGGTTCAGGGCCAGCGGATCACGAGCCCGCGCGCTCCGAGCGTAAGCGCCATGGCGGCGATTCCCCACGAATGGCACCGGGCGGCTCTTCCTTTTACCCGATGCTGCAATTACTGGGCCTATGTCAGCGGGCGGAAGGGGGCCCAAACGGGCTCGGAAGAGGACGCGGCGGGAGGTGTTGAGTGCGGTGTCGCGGTGAAGGGAGGCGCGGGGAAGAGGGAAGAGGGCTTCGGGAGGAGTTGCACTTGTTTCGATCGGCGCTGCCAAAGCGGGCCAAGCGCTCCAAAGTGCTCCGCTCCGCAGTGGCAGCAAGGCGGGGGCCCCGGACGCAGCGCTGGAGTGGAGAGGGAGCAACCCAGGCGCAGACCTCAACACCACGCTCGCATCGTGACATGGCCCCCGCCCTCCATGGCGCGCCGCGGGCTGGTTTCGAGATGCAATCGGAGCGCGTTTTCGCGAACCTTCTGCGCCCGATCCTTCTGCGTCCTCTTTCGTCCTTATCCGGTGCGCGGTGCTCGCGGGCGTGCTGCCAAGGGCTTGGGTGGCGCTTTTGCATGGCCGCGCTGATAACGCCCAGGCGTGCGAGCAGCGCCGTCCCGCGAGTTCTGGAACTGCGACTTGCCTGAAGGAAGGCCTTGGCCCGATGCGCTGGAAGGCGTTGGAACGGCGCCCATCTCATCTCGATGGGCGGCGAGGGCCAATCTCAAATCTTCAATCTCGACGCAGAGTGCGGATACGGGCGTGGATGTAGGCGTCATGTAGGCGTGAAACACGGACGGAGCCGTCAAAGACTGGGTGACAAAGGACAAAGAGAGGCAGCTCGCCGGCGTCACAATGGGCGCGCAACATTGCACGGCGGCCAATAAACCCACTCCTCGGGGGCGACGCTGACAGGAAAGAGCTCCTTTTGGACGGCGATACCCAGCCAGGCTTGGACGCCCTTTGTGTGTGTCCAGGTGAAGAGCCAGCCCAGAGCCAGCCCAGAGCCAAGCAGGATCCACTCTTCAAGGCCCATCCAACCGCCCCATGGGGTCCCGAGGCCCGCTAACGCGACCCTGGCAATATCTGACTTGTTGGAGTCAAGGGAGGTTGAGGGGGCACACGCTCGGATGGAGAGCATGCAGGTATAGATAGCCCCGGCGTGCGCCCTGAGCTGTGCCCTTCCCCAGAGGTCTCCTTCTGTACGTCCGTCCTCGTCCCCCCACCCCAGAGCGAGAACACTACGCACATCGTCACCATGGCCGACGAGAAGAACACCGCCGTGAGCCTCGAGAGCTCTGGCATCAGCTCGCCCGCAGAGTACGACGACCTGCCCGATGTCGACGCGGGCAAGACCGACGCCGAGCGCGCCAAACTTGTACGACGCTGCCCCTCCCTCCTGCAGCATGCCTCCCCTACTGACTGCCTCCACGTAGGACAAAGCCCTCCTTTGGAAGATCGACCTGTGGTTGATCCCATGGCTCTCGCTGCTGTACCTGCTGTCGTTCCTGGACCGCACCAACATCGGAAATGCTCGTGTTGCCAAAATGGAGCCCGACATCGGCATGACGGGTCGCGACTACAACGATGCCCTGACCATCTTCTTCGTGTCGTATGCCGGTGCGGAGCCCATCACCAATCTGCTGCTCAAGCGTCTCTCGCCCCGTGTGTTCTTCACCAGCATCATCTTCCTCTGGGGCGCCATCATGACCCTCATGGGTCTTGTCCAGAATCAGGCCGGTCTCCTGGCCTGCCGTTGGTTCCTTGGTCTCGCCGAGGCTGGCCTGTTCCCCGGTGTCAATTACTATCTTTCGTAAGTCGAGTCCCCATGTCAAAGCACGTGGCAAGCTGCTGACCGAAGTAGTTGCTGGTATAAACGGTCCGAACTCGGTTTCCGCGCTGCGCTTTTCTTCTCGGCTGCGGCATTGGCCGGGTCCTTTGGTGGTCTGTTGGCCGCTGGAATCACGCAAATGTGCCCGAACAAGAAGCAGCCTGGCTCCACGTGCTACGGCGGCTACGAGGGATGGCGGTGGATCTGTGCGTCTCTTTCTCCCCTTGCCACTGAACCCACCCACTAACATCTCCCAGTCATCATCGAAGGTCTTATCACCGTCTTCGTCGGAATCTTCTGCTGGTGGATGGTGAACGACTTCCCGGACACCGCCCGCTTCCTAACTCCCGACGAGCGGATACGTGCCCTCCGCCGCCTCCGCGATGATGGCCAGGCGCGCGCCGAGACCGAGAGCTTCGACCGCAAGTACGTCTTCGCCGCGGCCAAGGACTGGAAGACTTGGGGCTACGCTCTGTGCTACATGGGATGCCTTTGCCCACTGTACTCTTTCTCGCTCTTTTTGGTATGTCCAAACCTCCTCAGTATTGAAATCTTCTTTCCGATGATGGCCTTGCTAATTGTGTTCCATAGCCCACAATTCTCCTCGGTATGGGTTACAAAGACACCAAGGCGCAACTGATGTCCGTTCCGCCATACGCCGTGGCCGCCGCAATGACCGTCTTCATCGGTTGGTTTGCCGATCGCACCAGGTGGCGCGGATACTGCAACATGGCCGTCTCTTTCATGGGATGCATCGGCTTCGTCATGCTCCTCGCTTCCAGCAATGTGCATGTCCAGTACGCAGGGACCTTCCTCGGCGCCGCAGGCATCTACCCAACCGTCTCGAACACGCTGACCTGGGCGTCGAATAACGTCGAGGGCGTGTACAAGCGCGGTGTCATGGTGGGCATAGTCGTCGGCTGGGGAAACATGTACGCTCATCCTTCTCTTCCTTTGTTCTCTTCCCCTTACCTCCACACTGAATCTCAAATCTCAAACCCCCTACTAACTCTTCCCTCCAGGAACGGCGTCGTGTCCTCCAACATCTACAACCCGCACGAGAAACCGCATTACCGCTCCGGCCACGGCACCGTCCTCGGATACATGTTCTTCTGCCTCTTCGGTGGCTCCGTGCTCATGCACTTCATGCTGCGCCGCGAGAACGCGCTGCGGAAATCCGGGAAGCGCGACCACTGGCTCGAGGGCAAGGACGCCGAGGAGATCCGCATGATGGGTGACGTCAGGCCCGATTTCATCTACACGTTGTAGAGCAGAGTAATTTCTTCCGTTGTCGATGGCCTCGGCCAGTTTTTGCAACGTGCTCACGACGGGTGGGGGGTTTGCGATATAATAATGCGAGGAGGCCAAATGGTACCGCTACTTGCTGCGAGCATGGTCAGCTGGAACTGGGTTTTCCTATAGAATGCCTCCGTACTTGCATCAAAATTCTAGAGCAATAATGTTAAAACGACTGTTCGACCAATCATACCTGTAGTGCTCCTGTGTGTGTGTGTGTGTGTGTGTGTTGCTCCACGAAATGTAGTCCCCACGTCAAAAGCTCCAACACGCGACCACGCAAGCTCGCGAGCTCTCGACTGGCAAAGATCCATCCCTCGCGCTTCCCATCCCCTTCGCAGTCCCCAAAGCAAATGGACAGACATTCTCACGCCCGATTCCCAGCACCGAACGTATCACCCCGCGCCGCGAAACCCCCAGCAACGCCGTCGC
This sequence comes from Melanomma pulvis-pyrius CBS 109.77, assembly GCA_010093585.1. NCBI lineage: Eukaryota > Fungi > Ascomycota > Dothideomycetes > Pleosporales > Melanommataceae > Melanomma > Melanomma pulvis-pyrius. The sequence continues at coordinate 77,395 of MU001740.1, read as the reverse complement.
ACTCACAACCTCTCTCTCAAAAAAGAAAAAAGAAAAAGGAATAATGATGTTTGTTTGCTTGTCGTTCGTAGACGTCTGTCCAAAAGAACAAAGAACACCCCGGACCATGCCCGGCCTCGCCATTCGTCACCACATAGCCGCATCCGTTTCCCCGAGATGCCGCGTGCCGGTGCGCGCGACAGATTATAGATGCCGGGGTGCCGCATAAATCACGCCACACACACACACACCACACCACGCCACACCTCCAGCTCTGCTCTCTTTCTCTCGGCAGACGAGATCGGTCGACGCGGATTCTGGGTGTAGGGTGCAGGGTGCAGGGCTTGCGGACGGGGCCTTCGATGCAGCGGGTACAGCGCGGCGCGAGCGGCCTTTGGAATCTGCGGGATGCGGAGGCGCGGGATGGGGTGGTGTGCAACTGAGGGAAAGGGGATGCAGGATTGGAGAGCGGGGACGAGGGGATGATGGGTAATGGTGGCATGGGGAGGATGGAGAGGTGAAGGAGATGACGAGAGAGGGAGAGAGGGAGAGGGAGAGGGAGAGGGAGAGATGGATAAGGAGAAGGTATGTTTATTTGGGATTCCCGCTAAAGCTTGTCTTCTAGGACCGCCGCCCTGTGGATCGTCGCCAGGAGGGGAGGGGTGGCATGATCTCACGCACATTCGATCCTCCATCCTTCCTCTGTCCGTCACGGAGGAAGAAGCCACCGCCTGGGGCGGTCCATCGCTCTTGTGCGGGGGAAGAGGGGGCCGAACAACAACTCCGTGGGACATACTTTGCGGTTGCTACATTGTCACTCGTTATATGACACATAATTAGGAGAGGGTACGATTGACTAATTCATGTATTTGCATTTCGATATCTATCCTGAAATTTGACCCTTAAACCGCCTCCATGTCCACCGGCTCGATGGAAAAAGACCTTCTCGCCATGTGTTGCAATCCAGACGCTAAACACCAGAATCGCCTATGAGAAAGTAGGCCATGTATCAAATCGCCGGGTAGAAAGAAGATCACCGATCCTCGCCATGGGCAGAAAAATAACCTTCCAGGAAGCACCGCATTAGATACCAGATCACCGGGAAATGCTACAAACCTAGGATCATTGTTGTGTAAAACTGTGCACTGCAAGAACCAACCAAAGTACATGAAAAAGCAGGGGAAGATGTCATAGACGCGTCAACCACAGTAATTCTAGCGCTAACCAATTGCACGCCAGGCCTGCGAGATTGGAGTAGTTCACTTGAACAAGCTCCTCAGATCCTGGAGCCGCTGTTTCGCAAGCTGCTCTTTGGTCCCCTTCTCTCTCGCCATTGTGAGATCTGCCAAGTCCCTCTTCTTTCGCTGCAGGTCGAGCATCTTTTCTTCGAAGCTTCCGTCCATGATGAATCGCATAATTGTGACTTCCCGCTTCTGACCCATCCGGTGAACGCGGTCCACAGCCTGGGCTTCCGCAGCAGGATTAAATTGTGGCTCCATGACGTAAACTTTGTTGGCGGTTGTGAGATTGAGGCCGAGGCCACCGGCGCCGATGGAGATGAGGATGCTATGAATAATGGGGTCGTTGTCGAAAGCTTCGAGGGCTCTGGTGCGGCGGTCGCGCGACATGCGGCCGTCGAGGCGGGTGTAGTGGTGACCGTAGTTGTTGAGGGCGATCTCGATAAGATCGAGGTGAGTTGTCCAGGTAGAGAAGATGACACTCTTGATCGGCGGCTCCATGGGGTGAGCAATACTCCATTCCTTGTTCTTTCGCAACTCCTCAAGAAGAGCCTTCGTCTTCGTGTGGGGAACCGTATAGCTTCCGATCTTCTTCGCCAGCTTCGGATCCTTCCTACAACGCTCACGTTCATCCTGGTAGGCCTCCCAGTCACTACGCTTGAGCTCAAATGCCACCGGTCGCATCCGGCTCTCGCAGAACTGGCACATGACGTGTCCATCTAGCATGCGCATCTGGCCCCACTGAGCGAGAAGCTGCTTGTGATGTTTGGGACATACGATGTGATAGCATGTAGTCATGTAGCCTATTGTGTCATTCGTTCGGGATTTATTCATGCTATCGTCACCGTTGCCATCCTCATCATCGTCTTCATCATCCGATTCAAGAATGCTGCGTGTGCAATAGATGCAAGTATCGCTGTTAGTCTGTTGTAACAGCTCTACCATGTCATACGCCTGATTCCTCGTCAAAGTTGGAGTTTCGATCTCTTCATCTTCAAGCTCCACAGGGTTCTCGTAGGTCATACCGTCGGTTGTTTTGAGAGCTTCATCGCTCAAAAGATCGCGTCCATGTGCACAGATAAGACGGAGGTTGAGGATAGCTGTCAAAATTCGAGCATAGCTATGTCCACCAAGCTTCTGGCCGGATGTTACAGCGTTGACCTTGCGAGACGAATCCTGCTCAAACCAGTCGTGCAATCTCTGCTCGTCGGTCGAGAATCGTAGCCTCACCACTTGGTCGCTGCGGGATGGAAGATCGATCAGGCCTTGTTTAAGTCGGCGCAAGGTTACGGAGCTCACTAATAGTTGAAGCTTAGTAACAACATCGGGGTCAGCATTCTTGAAGGGATTTAAGATGTGCTGATTGAATCCTGCTGTGGTGTTGAAAGGATGAATACGCAGGAACTTGAACAATGCACCAAGATCTTCCAGCTTGTTCTGGACAGGTGTACCCGTGACAGCCCAGCGCCTCTGACCTGCGAGTTGGCATGTTGCAATGGATTGCTTCGCAGTTGGTGATCGGATAGCATGGGCCTCATCTAGAACAATCCTGAACCAGTTGACGTACTGCAAAGCCTTCGCACGGTCCATGACGTCTGCTGCCACTGTCTGATAGGTGGTGATGACGAGGTCGTGATTAGCGAGCTGCTGGGGCATGATCTTCTTGCGCTCGGGCCCATGATAGTGGCACCACTTCAGACCAGCGGCCCCTCTAGGGAAATGCTCATCCAACTGCTTCTTCCAGTTGACCATGGTGCTAAGAGGGCAGAGAAGAAGAGTGGCTCTGCTGTTCAAAATTTGCTGGATTCCGCTATGCACAGGCGGTGGGGCAACTCGGGAAAATACCTGCGCGGCATGAAGGGACTCTACATCAGCAACTAGCGCTAGGATGCTGAGCGTCTTGCCCAAACCCATCTCATCAGCAAGAATGCCACCCATGGTGCTCGCAGGCTTTTTGTAAACCTCTTCGCCAGTGATGACGTGGACATAATACTTGCTGCCGCCATTTGGCTTGAATTTGACCTGGTAGAGGATGTCCTTTTGCTCAAGGTCCTCGCCCGACCAGTCTTGCTCCTTGTCCCACATGAAGGATAATGCTCGCTTTTGGTGTTCCATGAGTGGGGTGAGGATCATCGGATTTTGTTCACGCTCTGGGATGTCTGTTGGATTGACGATGGCATCAAATATGCTCTGGACGTCGCTCCGAATCTCATCGACGCTTCGCGTCATGTAGCTGCCACCACCACCGTACGAGGGAGTCGGTTCGAACGTGGGTTGAGTTACGTCTTGCGTAGTGAAGGATTGTGACGTCTGAGGGTTGAAGTAGTCATGCTTGTGAAGCTCAAACATCGGGTCGAGGAGCTGAATGTTTCTCGTTTTGAGGAATCGCCCCATGGACGAAGAGATCTTTCTTGGGCAGTATAATTGAAGAACAAGGCTGATGAGGGTCTGCAAGTTTGATCCTGGAGGGCCTTCATTGGGTTGCTTTCTTCGGGGTTCGGTCCAGGCCATCCACATAAGTCCGCTGTCATTCGCGCCGTCCATGAGGGGCGCCAGGCCTTGTGCCGTCTTTGCATCAATGCGGCCAAACTCTCTGTTCGTGGGATCCACTACCATGATAACGTTAGTATTCTTGAGACCTCCCCCTCGGCGAAAGCGAACCTTCATGCGGCTCTGCTGGCCGCCATTGCCACGGTACTTTTGAGGGTCTGGGTGAGGCACGGCAAAAGCTTGGACATAACAGTGCTTGATGCGGCCGATGCAGATTGTTTGCATTGAGTTATCTTCTATGACGTAAACCTCGTCATCGTCGCCTAGAGGTATGTCAGTGTTTTGTTTGAAGAAAAGAATTATGAAAACTCACTCATTGTCAGATCAATTGCTGCAGGGCCAGTGTTAGGAGCCGGCTGGCGGTTCGGGGGTTGCAGGTTTGGAGATTGGAGGTTGAGGGTGCTGCCACCCCCCATGTTCGTCTGTGGCTTCGAACTGTTGCGCTCCTCAGTCTTCACGCGCTTGGCGGGCGATGCAGTGCGCTCGTGAACATTATGAAGGCGCTCTACTAGAGAGACTTGTCCGGCGATGGTCGGATCATCGCGTCCGCGATCGGGCTCGGGCTCGGCTTCGGATGCAGAACGCTTGGATATCGACTTTGGGTTGAGAAGAGCGCGCGGATCGTACGCGTACGGTTGATACTGTGGCATGGAGTGGTAGCCTTTGGGTTGGGCTGCTGATTCACCTTCTTCAATCAGTCCAGACTCTGGCTGAGCGCTGTCGATGTAACTGTTCATGCTGTACGGATGAGGTCGATGGTGATTTAAGTTGACTTGAGAATGAAATACAGGTTGAGGATTTTCTTGAGTTTCAGAAGGGGAGTGGGTATAGATAAGGGGAGTGGAAGAGACGGGAGAAAGAGTGCGGGAGCACGAGCGAAAACGCGTGGGACCATTGTTGTTAAAGCTGTCCATATTCGCTCGCGTCGCGCTGGGCAACGGCAGACCCTGCTTTTCGTGCTTTACGTTTCGGTGTGATGAGAGAGAAGAGAGTAGAGAACTCAAAAGTTGAGGAGACTAGGAGAATTGAGAGTGGGAGTAGTAGGAGAAGTTGGAGATCTACCTCGTTTGCGTGATCCTTTTGAATTGAGCAATGACGCGGGGTCCATATCTGTCGAAAGTAAAGGTGGAGCGGAAGTAAGTGAGAATTATCGGCTGAGAAGTGAAATAGTCTCAATTTCAAGCTGGTGGGTTGCTGTTTCGGGGCACCGCATCGGCGGTAACTCTGCGCTTGCAAGACGCGAGGTGAAGGCAGGTGCAGAGCTCCACGTCTCCACGTCCAATCGCCTCCGGTCTCATGCGATGAAGGATAGAAGGTTCGGCTCAATGTTTTGGTCTGTGGTCAGATGTCCTCTTCCAGGTGAAAGACCGTATATCATAGATTCAAAGCATTGCCAAGGCGACATGCAGGAGGTCCAGAGTTGCAGCGGCCAGGCAGGCGAATATCCCAATCAACCTCGAAGATGATTCGGGATGAAAGAAAATGACAAAGGAGAAAGATGGCATAACATGGCGGGGGTTGTGGTGGGGAGTACGCGGTTGCCTTTTGATAGTGAATCACTAGGTCAGCGATACGCTAGTGCGGCTTGGCGCCGGACGTGGTCAGATGACCTGGCAAAATTCAGTTCATAGGATAGATTTAGGGAATGAACTGACCGGCTGTTGCTAGGTTCTGTCAATCGATCAGCGTTCTTTCCACCAAGCTTCCGGGTCGTCCAAAAGGCGCTACAACGTATAAATTACGTCTGGACGATTCTGTTCCAAGAAATCCTAATCCCTTAGCATATACAGCAGGACTTAAGTGTGGTAATGCAACCACTTCTCCTCACGCTGGAACTGCGTCACTGTCCCCTAACGCTTCTATCTTCCTTCTACTAATTGCTGGAAGTGGACAATTTGATGACGAGTAGACATGAACAATGATGTAATAACATTGACATGGTCCATTTCATGAATGCGCGAGTTCCTATACGAAGCGCCCTGCGGTACATCTATGTAGCATCAAATGGAGTATTCAAACTACACATGATCGAATCGAAGAAAGATCGACGCCATCCATGCAATCATACAACAGGCAGACAACCATGCAAAACTCCGCCCATGCGCTCTTCTCTAGCCCTCTAACAAATCCAATGTTGTACCAACAAATCCATGCACATATATCAATAATACATATTTCTCAACACCAAGTAAAGACAGGATTCTTGCTCTTCACCATTTCCAGTCTCTCCACAATAACCTTTTTCCGATTCCCCTCGAGATCTTCATTCGCTGCATATCCCAGGTCGCCTTCGTCGTCGTCCCCAACGAATATAGGAGTGTGACCTCTCCGAGCGGCTGTGAGAGAATATCGGCGATGGTGTCTTCTGGGATCTGTCTCGCCGCGGTGGCGGCGTGGATCGTCATAGCTCATGCGCGGTTTATGATTTGGCCGCCCATTTCCGCTGTCCAGCCCAGTCGGACCATCTATAATAGCGCGGGCTGACCAGGGCACTGATTGCACCGTTGCGGGGGAGAGCGGGCCACGCATATTCTCCTGTCTGTCATGAATGTCTATGGAACTAGACTCTCGTGACAGATTGAAGCGGTTCTCGGTCGCCAATTCCAGCGGTGGAGAATTCATGAGAAGATCAGATTTTGGTTTTTGTGGAGGCGTGGAGAGAGCCGTGATGTCCATTTCCTCGTGCTCGGTGCTCGCTCGATGTCGACTTTGGTGTTGTTTGCGTCGCATTTCCGCGGAGGGGGCGCGCAAGGGGACAACGATGGGTATCTCAACTAGGTCGTCCCATACGCACACTCGCGCCCTTCGGGTGAGCTCCAGAGGGCCGTGGTCAGGTGTTTTGAGTGTCTCGACGACATTCCAAGCCTGTCCTTTCATGACAGCGATTTGCTTCGCGTACATACGCTCCTTGAAATCCGCGTCCTGTGTAAAGCAGTTTCGGAGCGCCAGCTGCGTATCGCTCCACCATTGCTTTGACGTGAGTAGTGGGAGGAAGTGGCGGCGGGTAGCTTCGGAGAAGGGCTGTCCGATGAGAGAGACGGGGAGGAATAGCCAACCGAAGGGATAGCTTCGCCACTACAAGAATGTTAGTCCAAGACAAAGGATATACAATTAGTGTATTGCCTTACCGCATCGGGGTGCTTCCACGGCCACGACAAGCTGTTGTCAATGGCTCCAAGGGATACCGAAGGTGTGGGCGCGTTCGGCATAGGTGTTGTTGAACGGCTAGTGGCTCTCATGGGCTCCTGGCGTCTGTACGGATCCAGCTCAGGCATGGAGTGTTTCGTATACTCGCTCGGCCCATCCTCGCCGTCGGTCTCTCCATCCAACTGCGGTGGCTCGGCGACAATAGTCGCCTTCTGTGTTTTCTGGTCGATCTTGATCATCCAATTGTCTAGGCCTCTATCTGTGTTGCGCATGATGTAGTCCAAAATGACGAGCTTTTCTAGTTGTTCCCTAAACGACTGCTGCAGGCCGTCGGTCCAGAACACGCTCCTCCGCTGTGCCAGGTCTCCAGTGCCCGGCCGCGAGTCTTCCTCGTCTTCACGATCCGACTGCGGGCCGCTAGGTCTGCATTCCTCCGCCCATCTCCGCTTCTTCCGCCGCTGCGCATCTGCCCTAGACCCCGAGTTGTGCTGATCCGGCCAGGGATGCTCCTTTAGGAAAATGTTGGCGTCTTTGAATCCTTTCAAGAAGATCTGGAAGCTCCCAATCTTCTCCGGAAATGGCTTCTTCTTCCTATAGTATGCGCGGCGGTCCCAGAAGTCGTAGTGGAAGGATTTGGAGGAGAGCGAGACGATATCGGTGTAGGGGACGAGGTTGGTGCGCAGTTGGGTGTCAAGCACGTAGGCGGCGGCCTCGGAAATGTAGCTCAAGTTGGGGATGAGGCAAGCGCGACCGAAGAAGAAGGGAAACAAGTTACGGTGAATCCATTTGGTCCACTTGGGGTTCCGCGACGCGTACGGCTCCTCGTCCTTCGGCTTGAAGACGCCTACAATCTTGCCGTGGGTGTTGCGCGCGAAGTAGCTGCCGGAGCTGCCCTGCGAGATTAGCAGTGGGTGGGTGCCCATCTCGATGGCCAGCCGTACGCCCTCAACAGCATCGTCGAACTGCAGCTTGGTGATGCGGTCGGCCGAACCCTCGAAGTCGAATGTCAGCGTCTCTGCCGTAGCCGGCCGCACGCCGTCTGGGGCCTGAAAAACCGAGTGGTGGATTTCCAGCGTCTCCTCTTCAGGCCGGTCCTTGTGCTTCTTGATCTTGAACTTGAGCGCAATCTCCTCGGCCCATCGCTCCAGCCTCGCGTTGATGGCCTTGATGTCCACCCCCGAGTTACTGCGCCCGCGGCGCCCGGGCTGCCCTCTTCGCGCGTTGGGCGACGCTCCGCCCGAGCCGGCAGGCATGTTCATGCGCGAATTTCGTTTTGGCTGGATAGGAGCATACTGCGAGTTGGAGAGCGAGCTCTGATGGAAGCCGTCCTCTGATTCATCGTTTGAGTCGTCCTCCTCCTCAGCTTGTGCGATGCGGGCATAGCCCGAGGTAGGAGGCCGTCGGTTCTTAGGCATCGTGAATTGAGGGTGGTGGAGGTGTATATGCCGGTGGGGGCCTGTCCAGGAGGAATAGGAGGCCTGGAGCTGTGAATTGTCGCGGATGACGGAGGCGTTGATGCACGTATGGATCGACCGCTAGCGCCTTTAGGGCCAGGGCAACGCGCATCACGACACGTGCACACATGAATGTGAATTTCGGTGGCGGCAAGCATGTTCTTCTGTGTATCTGCCCCTTCCATACTAAGCCAACAGCTCGCCTGTTTTATTGTTGGGGATTGTCCGGGTATCGCGCTACAGGCTACAGATGCCATGTGCAAGCTAATTTCCCAAGCTTCGATATAATGCCATTCCCAGGACACGCTCAATCAAAAGCTGTCGTCGAGATCCACTTGCCGCCGCACAACACTCGGGCTGTCATCCTCCAGGCCTCCGGTGCTCTCCGTCATGTCTGCTCCAGCCGTCATGAGCAAGTCTTCCACGATGCGCTTGCTGGCTTCCCGCGCTGTGGCGTCGTTAGCTACGCAGGCCATATGCCAATTCCAAAAACACTTACCAGGCGTCTGTAGCAGCCGGCTCTGCGGAATGTGGAACTGCATCGTCTTCGGAGGGCTGAAGTCGAGGTCGTCCTCCTCTCCCTCGCTGTCGCTGTCGAACACGCCCTTCGTCCTAGTGACACTAAATGCCTGGGTGCCCCTCCCTGGTGTCTGCACGCTCACGCCAGGCGTTCTGGGCGCTTTCAGTGGGGACGAGAAGATGTCTGCGCGGAGTTGAGGGGCAGGCGAGGATGGCGGAGACGAGTCTTCATTCCACTGTGGCAGAGCAGGCGCCCCTCGCCGCGCAGTTCCCGGTGTAAATCCGCCCGTCGGCTTGTATTTCCTTGCGCTCAAGGGCGTCGCTTGGACGCGGTAGGTCTTGTCCAGTACGCGATGTAGAAGCGGATCTTGGTTGCTCTGCCCACGCTTCTTCGATGTCGTGGGCGGTGCAAATGGGGAGGATTCTGGCGTCATAGTCATGTCGGGTAGTATCTGTGTCTTTGCGGGTGTCGTGGGGTCCACTCCTGGCGTCCGCGATCGGCCCTCCATTTCCCGCTTTAGGTTTTCATACGGAGACCCATAATCGGCGAATAGAGGCTCCTTCCCTCCTGTCTGCGGTGCACGTGGGGTGCTGTGTGCGTGCGCGAGTGAGGGCGAGTCGAGAATTGATGTGCCTTCTACATCATCATCGAGGTGGGAGGACGAGGGTTTACGAGGTGTTAACACCGCCCCTGTGACTGTGTCTTCGACTGTCTCGTCGTCGTAGAGCTGAGACTCGCGTGCTTCTTCATGCGCCGTGGAGTCGTCCGGAGCGGGCTCCTCGTAGCCAGAGAGGGAGACGTTGGCGCTGGCTTCGAAGAACTGCTTCCAGAATTTGGAGCCCTCCCACACCGCTTCTGAGTGTTTCCCATACTGCTCGACAATGGGGAGGATGTTTGTTGTCACGATACGGTGCGCCCGGCTGAAGTTGTGGTCGATTTCTACCACAGTCAGTCGCGTAATGGAGGTGGGGCATTACTTAGAAGCACATGTTTACCTTGCAGGGTCAGGGTAATGGACTGCTCCAGTTTCTCCAATTCCTCCGTCAGGCTGAGATTTCGAGCTGGCGCCATGCTCTGGCGGGACATGTTGGCGATTGGGCGAGTGCGACGCTGTTCGACTGTTCGTGTCGTTGATTGTTGGCCAGGACGACGCGCACCTCGGGTCCGCGGGTTGAAGACTGGCGAAAGGACGCTAACATTGAAAGAGCCTAGCTGCCCCCGCCACATTCACGAGGGTCGACTACCCCTCATATTCATGCTGTCCTCTTTATTAAGCCCATCTTTCAATCGCAACATCCACCCGCAGTGCCATCTTCCAGGACTCTCCTGGTTCCTTGATGGGCCTGCTCAATGCGGCTGCTCGGCGCAAAGAAGCCCCAACCATGAGAAGGACCAACGCTAACGCCAGGTACAACACCATCCGACGAGCCAAACGTCATTCTGGAGGTCTTATACCCGAAGACACACAACGCTCTTCCAACCACGTCACGCCACAGGAGGGGTCGATGCATTCTCCGCACATCCGACGGGCTTGTCTGAACTGCCTACTAGGTCGTAGCCGCGGGGAGAATAAGTAGAGTCATCGAGTCAAGGTGCTTCTCCTCCTTACTCGCATCTAATTCTCTCATAATACTACATATATTGTACCATTGAACAGTAGAAGAGACTGTCTTCAACTGTAGTAACATGGCGTGCCGCATACCAGCTAGAGCTCTATGGCAATCCTCCCCCAGACTTGCACTCATCCCGCGAGTCACGTCTCAAGGACCGAGATGGACTCGACACTACACCACACCGGCGGAATCGCAGAATAGGACAGCAATTGTGACTGGTTCGGCGCGTGGAATGTTCGTCTTTAAATCTCATCAACTCGCCTATATCTAACTCTTTCTAGCGGAAAAGCCATCGCTCTCCGACTGGCCCAAGACGGCTACGATATATGCGTGAACGACATTCCGGCCAACAAATCCGGCGCCGAATCTGTAGTCTCAGAGATCAAGAACCTGGGTCGCAATGCCTTCCCCTTCATGGCAGACGTATCGAACTTGCAGGAAGTGGAGAACATGGTTTCGGCCTCAGTGTCTGAACTCGGACCTTTGAATACCATGGTAGCCAATGCAGGCATTGCTCAAGTAAAAGCCTTGCTAGATCTCACGGAGCAGGATTTGAAGCGCATGTTCGAAGTCAATGGTGAGTACATCTCCCTAGATGTGACATGATACAAGTAAATGCATCCGAGAAAGGCAGAACAACTGACAACCTTATGTTAGTATATGGTGTCTACAACTGCTACTCCACTGCTGCCAAGCAACTCATCTCCCAGTCCACCCCCGGAAAACTAATCGGCTGCTCCAGCATCGTCGGCTTCAAGCCCTTCCCCCTACTCTCGCACTACAGTGCCTCGAAATGGGCCGTCCGTGGGTTGACTCAAGCCTTCGCCATGGAAATGGCACGGCACAAGATCACAGTTAATGCTTATGCACCTGGCATCGTTGGGACCGCTATGTGGGATCTGATCGACGAGGAGCTAGGGAAAATCGATGGACGAAAGAAGGGTGAGACGATTAAGAAGTATACGGATGAGTTGATTGCGCTAGGGCGAACGAGTGTGCCGGAGGATGTGGCCAAGGTGGTGAGCTTTTTGAGTGGGCCAGATTCCGAGTATGTCACTGGGCAGACGCTGCTGGTGGACGGAGGGATTATCTTTACGTAGATGTTGGAATACACATGGAATCCTTACTTGTGTTTGAAACATCCTGGTATGAAGCGAAATCCTATTCACCATGGATTGACTATGATGAACCATCATCTCCTCTACGACAGCACACTCCGACAGATGGAAGATGCCTTGAGGTATGAGTATTTCGACACGTGGGAATTCGCGAAAGGTGTTGATTGGCATTTGGCATCGACCAAAAAGAACAGATGGTAGGAACCTGAGATTAGTTGGGAATAATGTACACCAATGAGTTAGGGCTATTGCTGATCTTGTCGCTGTAATACAAACATTTCGTTTCAAGATTGCTACTTTTGAAATGTATGTGACGTGTACGAAATGATCGTCCACTAGCTAATGAAATCTTGAGCTCTTTATTTTCTAGTTCGTGCCGGCCTTGCAATAGGCTTCAAACGGTGTTGTCGAAAGTTTGCTTCAATTACTTCAACCCATGATGATTCTTGCGTTTGTCAGGAGTTCAGCTGTCGAACTTGTTTGCTACTAGGATCATGTACTCTTCGCACCGGACATCACTAACCATATTTCATTTATTTATTACGTTACTGCTTCCCTATTTCTCAAATCTCCATTTCCTACTGATGTTCCTTTTATCTACGCTCCGAAGTGGAAAGCGCCCAAACCTTTTTCTCATACTCACCCAACTTTAACGTAATGGCTTTTCAACGAAATTGGAATAATACACCTTATAATCATAGAGTATACGGTGATACCTTCGACCCTAGAACTTTCCAAGAGAATCCCTACCGCCATGATCCTCGTGCCCAGCATCACTGGGGTAATCCTTCCTGGTTGCCCCGCAATAACTCGTCATGGAACCCGCCCAATAGATATGAAGGCAACGACTGGACCCAGCGCAATCGGGATTCCGAGCCTGTGCACTTGAGAGATCTTATGGGTATCGCAGAGAGCCAGAGACGGCAAGTTGAGGAATGGTGCGAAAGAATGAATGCGTTCAGGGATGAAATTGAGAGGAAAATTCGTTATGCTAGAGAATCTGCGAAGGTAGGGAGCCTACGACAGACAAAAGAGCTTCTTGTAGACATCGATAGTCGGGTCAGAGACTGGGAGAAGAGGTTTCGATCATAGTTCTCATGATTTGGTGGTTGTCGTTGATGTCCCTTTCCGTTCCGTTTTCCATTTCGAATAACCCAGAACACTACTTGTCCGTTTGTATTTAGAGCAGAAATATCGTACATAACACCGCGATTGCCACTATATATCGTGCTGTAATCTTGATACAGGTCTGCGATGACGCTCTCTTTCCTAGTCTTGTAGCAATGTCATAAGAACATTGGAAAATGAAATCTAGCTTGACAATTCTCAGCCCACTCCTCTTTCATTATTAGAGACGCCTTCGTGTTCACAGGATTCGACAACCTCGTAGACTAAGACCCATTCGAAAGACCACAATAGCGATCTTCTAATCCCGCATTTCTACACTAACCATGGCTACCATTGCTCTACCAGGATTATACATAGACCCTGCAACAGGATCTATGAGCCTCGTCCTCAAGTTAAGTCTTACTCAATATATTAGCATGATCACTACTCTTAGTCTGACTTGGGGGTTCGACTTAAGCCTGAGCATTCAGTTCAGCACACAGCTAGTCGAGGGATTTGGCCTCCTTGGCCCACCGACAACATTCACTATACTGTGAGCGCTCAGCATATCTCTTTCAATGGTTGCTCCCACACTTTCACCCGAAGGTGTTCTCAGATTTGGAGTAACCTTTGAGCGTATTACTTCCACTAAAGTGATATCAGCCATGGTATATAGAAGATGTCTTTCTTTTCGTTCCCCGTCACTTCAAAGCGTGGACATTATGCATACCCTAGAAATTCATAATAAGAGCTGAATAGCGGCATTAAAATATTCAATTTACAACTTTCGTCAATGCGGAGACCTCTATTACGCTTACGAGCTCACGTGAGAGAACACCCAAATGACACCCGTTTGTTATCCCGTTTGCTTGTATTCATTGTGGTGACACAACTGTTGACGAGAGTCGTAGTTTTCCAATGCGCTGGCATAGATCCGTGTCATGCTTTGTGGGCTAGATCAAATTAGTCACTATCCGGATTGATCATTCACTTCCTGCCATTTCCTTGGCGCCACCTGAAAAGCGCATTCATAAATCTTAGGATTCCTATCTTAAGTGTTCCGCCAGAATCTTGCTCTGGGGTTGCGTAGCCTTAGCTAGGACCGACAGGTACTCCCAAGATTAAATACACAACTCTGGAACGGCAAAGGGCGTCACAACACCAGAATTATAGGCAATAATAAAAGGTAATTATGATATAAGCGACTACGTTGTTAATAGTTGAAAACAATTCGCTGATATTAAAAAGCGGAGATGCTTAGAAATATATCAGTCTCAAAAAGACGTATAAAAAATGGCAAAACAAGAACCTCGCTCCCGAAGGATTACGAGGGTACTCAGAAACTAGATACGCACCGGTTTCATGATTTTTCCCCACAAGCTGGGAATTCTACAGCTACCATTGAAGGGTCAATGCTGACGTTTACCATTAATGAGCCCTGGCCGCTCATTAATGCAAAGGCTTGTATATTTCCTACAAGCTAGGATCTTCTTCAGCTGCCATAATGGGTATAATGGGCTTAAGCCGACTCGAACTCCAGCCCAAACCGTGCACTTGTGCACACAATTTGAATCTGGAGTACGGGCTTGTTTATTGAAAGTATTTGAGAATTAATTAATATATATACAGTAGTTAGGTTACAATTTCATAAAATGGTTCCGTGGGCGTGGGCGTGAGCGTATTGTGAAATATTGCATTGTGGGCACAGTGCGCAAAATTAGCTTGGTCACTCAGAGAGGCTTTTAAGACTTATCGGAGCGGCGCAAGGAGCCAGCTAGCTAATTGATGCCTTTCTATTCCTATCTCCCACGTCCATAAGCGTGTTGCCGCTAATACAAAGTTGAGCTTGGGGTCCTTCGTAGTCATTTTCAACATAGCTAGGCAGCGCTTACATTAATTCATGTATACGAAGTGTTTTTGTCTATAAAGCAAGAGCTACAACACACGAATAATACCGAGGATTTAATTATTTCGCCATTTGTATGACTCTATAGTTACTTGAAGCTGAGGTACCTCGCTTCCTTTCCTAAAGTCTGATGCAGTTTGCAATCCTCCAAGCCTAAATTGACGCCGAGACGCATTCAGTATGCAAGCCTCTTCATACCCGCAGGTATCTCCGCAACAAGGGCAGGACCGCTGTTGCTCGTGAGTGTTGGCGCTAGCAATCCGCGCAGGGGGTGGGGTATAATGTTTGAGGCATTTGTGGCAATATGCCCTGGAGATAAGAATGTCTGAACCTGTTGTGTTCGGTTGAGAATTTGGTCGTATACCATGTTTAGAAGGATTTTCTACATGTTGCAGTCCCGCCAGGCTGTTTACAGATTGCAGGTATCATCACAACGCTCTCATGCAGTCGTTTAGTTGCTCGAGAGTCAAAACGTGGGATCGGACTATCACGGAAACAATAGAATCCCTAGTAATTATTAATTAAAGATGATGGGGAAAGCCAGACTCAGGATGTTGACCCTTTGAATGTGAATTGCAGACTTGGCTAAACTCTCCGAGAAGAAAAAGCCCCTGTGGTAGAGTTCTGGGCTTCAAATATAACCACCGCGCCATGAGCAGCCGCCGCGCAAACGATGGCTGCAGCGAAAGCGGATTTGAGTGGGCTGCTTCTGAATAGTTCAGTGTATGTCTAAGCTATGATATGCCGAGGCTACTCCTGGTATGAGATTTCATACTTTATCTTCGAACTATTCTTCAACCTTGACAGATGCCGATGAAAATAGCCAACGCCTAGGAAGGCTAGTGAGCCCTATAGATCTTGATTGATCGCAATTCTCACTTTTTTTTTTGTTAACATTTGTATATTTGTCTAGAATTTCTAGGCAATCCTCACGTGCAGGTTCTGCTAGGCAGGATCTCGCGCATACTCTCCTTATTGAGTTTTTGGCGTATGTGTTGTTTACCAAAAAGGTGGTATGGCATTACTAAATAGTTGCAAGGCACCAATTTGCGTATCCTGTTCGCTGGTAGGCCCTTCCTCAACTGTATGTCACTAGGTCGCTGATGAAGTATCCTAGAATCAACCCAAGATGTAATTCTAAAGAAACAAAATGTGGATAGAGTAGTTGAAATAGGGCCCAGGTCGACGCTATTGAATGTGGTAAAACGGACAATGAATCGAGATCCGGATGCGTGGGATGAGGTTCATGCGGCTTCAAAACAGCTTTGGGGGTACAATACAGACAGAGAAAGAATATATTAGTACGAAAAGCCACATGCAGAAGAACCCGCAGAGTCCGTGAACCAAGATGCCATAGACGCTATGCCGCCAATAACAAAGCTTCAACTCTCGCTATCTGTCCCCGATTCACCACCGTCGCATTCCCCGAACGAGGTTGATGTTGTAGCGAAGATTCCAGATTCTCCTATTCACGCTTTGGATGTCATTCGCACAATTTGTTCGCAGAAGCTTAAGAAGACAATATCCAATGCAAATACAAATGACACTATTCGAGTACTTGCTGCAGGTATGCATAGCTCTTTCACATTGTCAGTAGGAATATCTAAAACGTTATAAAGGTAGATCGACGTTACAAAATGAAATTGTTGGAGATTTAGAGAAGGAGTTCGGATCGTTACCAAATAGCCCAGAAGACTTAACACTGGACAAACTAGGGACAGCAACCGAGCCCCACATAAGCCAAGGACTTGGAAAGATCACGAAGTCCCTCATTGAGCGCATGGTGTCGTCCAAAATACCCGGAAATATGACGGTTAGTTCTATCCGGAATCATTTGCAAATGAGTTGGGGGTTTCAACGAGGCCGACAAGATGCGATCTTATTACATTGTGTCGTTCACCAACCATCTGTGCGCATTACAGAAGAGAAAGAGGCCAATAGTTTCCTAGACTCAGTTGTATTGAAGTACGCATCCACCAACGGCTTGAACCTTGGCCGTTCCCCAAACAGGCAATCTAAGACGTCGAAAACACATCGCTTGAGTCATCAACAAATACAACACATAACCAGTAGGCAAAAGGTGCTAATGAGAAAGAAAATGACTTGTATGCTGAGCATATTGGGTTTGACCTTTATGCGGTAGCCAGGTCTCGAGATCATCTCCACTCCACGCTCGATATTCAAAAACGCATGCTTGATATGTGGGACCTCGAACATGGAGAAACATACTCTACAGGTGTATGTGCACAGTTCGACCCGCTCAAAGTGCGCGAATACGACTCGTCCTGGGCATGGGGTCTGCAAGATGTTTTCGAATTGTGCCACAGTCTATCTGGAGCTCCGGACGCCAATAATATACAGACAATGTCGCGTCAAATCCACCATATCGTCAATTGCTCGAGTCGGCCAATCTTGGAGGTTATGAAACGTAACTTGGTAAGATCCGGAATGGAACATGAAAACAGCAAAGCCCTGAACGCTCCGACGCAGCCCATTGAACAAAGGATCAGGGAAACATCTAGCTGTGAGCCAATTGCAAAAATAACTTCGCCTTTCACGAGACCAACAACTGGTATCGACGATCGAGGAAAAGTCATTTACAATGAAGTCCCTCGGTGCAATGCGACTACTTCTGCGGCATGGGCAATAAATCTACTAGATCGATCCAGTATTTCTATCTACGTTCACGGCCGTCCATACCAAAAAATAGAATCCCAAGACATAGCAAGAGAGCTTATCGGGGCGCATTTCAATTCATATCGACAGCCTCGGAGAAAGGTCTGGAACTTCGATCCTGATTTGACCTATAGATACTCCCAATCGCTGAGCAGGGGGATTCCTCTAAAGGGAAGGCAGGTTCTTCTAACCGGAGCTGGGAAAGGTTCTATAGGAGAAGAAGTTCTAAAGGGCCTACTTAGCGGCGGAGCGCATGTAGTAGTAGGGACTAGTTCATTCTCGTTTGAAACCGCAACTCGGCTCCAGAAGATATACATGGACTTCGGTGCCACGAACGCACGGCTGATATTGGCACCTTTCAACCAAGGAAGCCGACAGGACATCGAGGCTCTGGTCAATTACATATACAATCTAGGGTGGGACCTAGATCATATCATCCCATTCGCAACACTTTCTGACAATGGTCACGAGATCGATGAAATAGACTCAGGATCCGAGCTAGCACATCGAGTTATGCTCACAAACGTCATACGAATCCTAGGAGCCGTTAAAAGACAGAAGGAAGCGAGAGGAAGCTATTCACGGCCCGCACAAGTCATTCTGCCACTTTCAGGAAACCACGGACAGTTTGGATCAGATGGCCTCTACGCGGAGTCAAAAATTGCGTTAGAGACACTTTTCAACAAATGGTCTTCAGAGAGGTGGAGCTCTTATCTGTCTCTATGTGGCGCAATAATTGGGTGGACTAGGGGGACTAGACTAATGAATAGCAATAACATTGTGGCGGAGGATATTGAAAAATTGGGTGCGAGAACATTCTCCCGACAAGAGATGGCTTTCTTGATCCTCGCGCTCTTGACTGGCGATGTTCGCAGTCGCAGTGAAGATCAGCCCATCCTCGCAGATCTCAACGGTCGACTGGATGAAATCGAGGATCTTGACTACGTGCTTCGGAATATTCGAGATAGCATCCAGCACACTTGCGACGTCAGAAAGGCAATTCGACTCGATGCAGAACACGATGCACTAGTAATTGATGTGCGTGGGGCAGATGTTCCCGTGCAGATCGAACCAAAACCTGGAGTCAATCTGCCGTTCCCGACTCTACCAGATTTGACGGAGATTGCCCCACTTACAATCCAATTGCACGGCATGGTAGACCTCAGTCGAGTTGTTGTTATCGCGGGATATGCGGAGGTCAATCCCTTTGGAAACGCTCGGACAAGATGGGATATAGAGGCCTGCGGTAAATTTTCAGTCAGTGGATGCATCGAACTTGCGTTGATGATGGGCCTAATCAAGCACTTCGACGGACTACTTAATAGCACGCCATATTCTGGTTGGATAGATTCGAAGAGCAAGCAACCTGTTACTGACGCCGACATTCAACTCCGGTATGAGAAGGTAGTGATGGAAAATACTGGAATTCGATTGGTTTGTAGAGCAGACGGCGGACCTCTAGAACAGGAAACTCTCCATGAGGTCATCATTCAGGACAATATGCCTCCAGTCGAACTGCCGAAGACGGTAGCTGATGATATAAAACGACACCATGGAGCAGCTGTTGAGGTCGTTGAATTAGAGGGGAGCGAGAGCTACACGGTGCGCTTCAAGAAGGGCGCGACATTGCTGCTACCAAAATCAGCGAAAATTAAACCTCGGGTAGCTGGTCAAATTCCCAATCACTGGGATACACGAAACTTTGGAATTTCAGAAGATGTCATCTCGCAAGTGGATCCGGGGACTTTATATGTCTTGGTTTGCGCCGCAGAGACCCTCATTGCGGCAGGAATCACAGACCCATACGAACTCTACCGCTATATTCACGTCTCAAAATTTGGGACCTGCATCGGCTCAGGACTTGGAGGGACTGAAGCGCTCGAAAAGATATTCAAGCACCGGTACCTTGACAAAGATGTGCAGAACGACATACTCCAGGAGACATTCATCAACACGGCGGGGGCTTGTGTAAATTTACTCCTTCTTTCCTCAAGCGGTCCCAATCGAACTCCAGTTGGCGCGTGTGCAACAAGTCTCGAGTCTCTTGGAACCGGATACGAAAATATCGTGAGCTACAAAGCAAAAGCATGTCTGGTTGGAGGATTCGATACTATGCAGGTAAACACGGCGCAAGAGTTGAAAACATGGGGGCAACCGTTCAGGCCATAGATGACCTGGCACGCGGAAGAGTTGCGAAAGAGATGTCAAGGCCTACGACGTCAACTCGCTGTGGCTTTGTGGAGTCTGAGGGTTGCGGGATGCAACTCATTACATCAGCTTCATTAGCTTTAGAGATGGGGTTACCAATTCACGGAATTGTGGCCCTGGTAGAGGGTGCGAGCGATAAAATTGGCCGGTCGATCCCAGCACCCGGCAGGGGGATTATGTCGAACGTTCAGGAGACAACTTGGCTACGGCAGCCGCAAATGCTGGATCTTAAATACAGACGACGATTACGCGACATTCGCTTGAGGCAGATCCAGGAAAGTCTACAACTTGGATTCGAATACGCTGAGGAAAGTACCCAAACAGTCCATAGGGAGAAGAATGATTCTCAGGATTATCAGCATGAGCTCCGACAAGAAGTGCTCCGAGAGGCTGAGAAACAAAAACGAGATGTGTTACATGCCTTGGGGAACGAATTCTGGAAAGAGGACTCTCGCATCTCGCCCATCAGGGGAGCACTGGCAACCTGGGGGCTCACTGTGGACGATCTAGGTGTTGCCTCTCTCCATGGCACGTCAACCAAGGCCAACGATGAAAACGAAGTCGGGGTATTACACGAGCAACTTCGAAAACTAGGCAGGGAGGCAGGAAATCCTATTCTCGCCGTTTGTCAAAAGTCGCTCACAGGCCATCCGAAAGGGGCTGCCGGGGCATGGATGGTCAATGGATGTCTTCAAACAATGGACAGCGGATTCGTTCCTGGAAATGCGAATGCCGACAATATCGATGCTTCTCTTGAGGAATATTCCAATGTTGCGTTTCTAAACCGGGGCTTGCAGACTACCGGTATCAAAGCATGCTCAGTTACAACCTTCGGATTCGGACAGAAGGGCTACCAGGCTATTTTAGTCCATCCTAAGTATTTGTTCGCCACTTTGGATGAAAAAACGTACCAGGAATATGAAACGAAGACTATAGACCGAAGAAGAAAAGCTAAGGCACATTTCAGCAATTCAATCGCAACAAACAGCCTTTTTTAAGCCAAAGTCGATGCACCATATACTGCGGAAGCTGAGCAGAGCTTTCTTCTCGATCCTGAAGCTCGCTTATAGACTCGAACCAAGATATGCCTTTACGATTTTGCAGCAGTGGGTTTGCATAGGGATCTTTATACTTCTTTCGGGGTTGAGTATAAATAGAATCGATATTCGAGAATTCCAATTTCTTTCACATCATTGAAGAAGGTCAATGATACATGCAAGTAGGTAGAGTTTGTTTCTAGATCGCATCTACTTTGGTCCTTTAGAAGTACTGCTAGCTACTTACAGATCCATCAACACTGTTTTCCCATCCTGGTATTTGGGCAAGAAGAGACACTTATTTTCTCAACTTATTTGTCCTCTACTATATATCTCAGTACATAATGTATAAAACAAAGCGCTTTGGAAGCTTCGCAAAAGTGAGACTGCTCTCGTTCTTCTTATCTGGGTCAGTTCAACAGTAGCGTTTACGTTCAGAGTCTTTCCTCTCCGTGGAGATATGGTGCTTGATATCACCACGACAACTCTAGAGTGGATGGGAAAAAACTCGTGTCTATGTACAACCGCGCCCGCTTTGGGGCAAACAAGATATAAATTCTGCCCAAGAAAAGTGATAGGAATTGAAACGAAAGTAAACATCATTTTCATAACGCAATCCGAGCCAATTGAAGGAGCTATCAAGAGCGCGCATGGCAGATTGCTATGGGATGAAACAGACGATGAAATGATATGAGTATACAACGCATTAATGGACCAACGGCACATAGGACGTATATATTTTGAAGCGTGCATTGGACACCCGGAGTCAAGCGAGGATCCAAACTTGTGAGGTGTGATCCCCTCGTTTGTGTAATGTGTATAATCCAATCTTTAGACAGAAATTCTCGATTGAAATGTGTTTCTCTGTACACGTCACCTCCAAGTGCCGCTTTGCTACGTTACGTTATCATGATTCACGGCAACAACCATCAAGTGTCCTCGTTTGTGGGCATCAGCCGCTCATATTTTGGTTCGCTTTCAATACACGTACCAACACCCATTTTTTCTCCTCTTCAGCAACGATATAATAACCAAACTCCACTGCTCCAACGCCAGACATGCTCCTAATATTATTGTGTCTTATGCTTCTATTCATTATGCCTACCGATCATACCGGGCAGCTGCATGCCGGATCTATTGGCCTCTTCGACGATGACGACGAATATGAACTCACTCAAAGTCACTTACGAAGACGACAGCAACGCCTCGAGCGAAAAGTTGAAAAGCGGCTGGAGAAAGAAGCGCGCAAATCCGCTAAGAAAAGTGAGACGGAAGGATCGCGGCCATCGGGACTTCTGTCATGGTTTGTAAGACTCTTTGGTCTGCGAAAAGCGTCTCCGTCGTCTAGAGTGGTGGTTCGAAGAGAGATTACAGGGCTACAGCGAAGAAGTAGAACGCCTCTACTATACGAATCGAACGTTAGACCGCCTCCCAAAATGTATCGTCAAACGCTATCACGAACTTCTTCGGTATCTTCTTTCGAGGGGCCAACGTATCCTGCATCTTCGGTACATCCAGAGCCGTCCATATTTCTGGAAGAGTGCGGTATGGTGAGGGTTCGGTCGAGCAAGGTAGGAGGATGGGATATCGTGCCACGTACTGCTATTCGGCCGGGTTAGGACCGCGGTGTATGTTTTCAAGTACCGCAGTACTCTGGTGGTTTTGCTTGTTTCTTTGATTCTTGTCTGTACTGGTAAAAAAAGCGTTATTAGTAAATTGTTTAGTTGTAGCTATATGCAGGGTAGATACGTCGTTCTCACTCATTGTCACATTGTCTTATGCATCATGTCCAACTTTTCATTTCTCTCTACTTTTTGGATACTGTTCACATTTCATGTGTCCCATTCTCCGTCACTTTTAGATTCATAATTTCCACCTCGAAGTTATACATTTGAAAAATAAGCTCTGGAGAAGGAATGTAGATATGGAAGCAAGGAAAAAATAAATTAGAGCGCGATAACACAGGGTTTTCCCACCAAAAAGGATCTGAACCGATTGACAAAGGGCGTGAAGTACACTTGCTCAAAGTTTCTAGCCAATCTTAAGATACTCTAGACAACGTAGGAGGCACAGTGCGATGAATCATCGCACTTGCGCAAGCACCCAGCGTACCAAACAATACCAGAAGGTGCAAAATTTCCTTTTATAGCTGGTGTCTTTAGTTGTGTTAGTAGGACATATCTAGATTGTAAGAATGATTTCATAACATTGATTTATCGTCTTGAATCTAGAGCGACGGCTGAATAGTACAGCAGTAGAAAGTCTTGATGAGCTGTACACTCCCAACAAACTGAAATTGTCAGTTGACACACTCATTAGGCAGGAATGGCAATACCTGGTCGTGCAATACAATCGACAAACATACGACCCCAAAGCTCGGTACCAACAGTACTACTGAAGTGTTCCGGCTAGTTGGCATATCAAACAGAGCAGCCACCGGCCAACACATCACCCTCCCATCGAGCATGCGTTCGCCTTCCTCCCGCACACTAAATATCCGTACATACAGTCTCCCCTTTAACCTTCTTACTTCTACCTATAGCAAAAATGAAAACCCCTTGGAGGAACATACGCCGCCGACTAGCATTCCGACATCCAGGCGCCCCTGCCGCTTCCAAAAGCGGCGAAGCCCTGGATCCTAATCCAGGTCCAATTTCAAATTCTCCTTCAAACTCAATTTCAAGTTCGACTATCGAGCCGGTTTCGGATACACTGTCCATTCCTTACTCCTACAATCCATCCCACACCCTGCTCTCTATATCGTCACTTCTTAGCTCTACGCTTGTTAAGGTCGATCCGCATATAGCTTCCGTTCTTGGCGCAGCGAGACGGAATATAGAGACATTGATGGATGTGGAGTCTGAGAATAAACGGTTGAAAAGGGAATTACTGGGATATAAGATGGCCGAATGGGACGACGAAAGCGATGAGGATGAGGATGAGGGTGAGGATGAGGATGAAGATGAAGATGAAGATGGGCGTGAATTAGACATGATTAGAGCCGAGAGGGACGAATATAAAAAGCAAGCAGATACTTTGAGCCAGAAGGTAGAAAAGCTAATAGACGGGCTCGTGAGTATTATGCAGCAGTGCAACGCGACGTTTGCGGAGTTGGAAAACATGATCAAATAAATACAGATATGGGTTTTACAATGAACACGCACTGAGAAAAATATATCAAAGAAGTGATATTAAACGGCCACATACTGTGGATTACAACGCCCCCTCTTTCTTCTACCCAACCTTTACAACAATCCATCGTCCCCGGTGCCACACCCTCCAACCTCCCAGCCAATTGTTCCCAAACACTCTTGTGCAGTCCCTTCCCCCGCTCACTCCTTATAAACGCACTCTGCGGCTTAACTGTACTCTGACAATATCTCCCATATCTCTCGGGCCCCGCCGTCACAGCATGCACAAGACACCTATCGCCATGTAGATGCAGCGGGTCGATCAGATTGTCAGAGGAGACTAGCTCGTGATGGCCCGCTTCTCACGGGATCGGGAAGGAGTGAGTGGGAGTCTAGTCGCAAGGCTCAAGTTTAGCTTACGGAAGCATGTTCAATATAAATTTGTAGACTTTGGTCGAGGAATAAACCTAGGATGGTGAACTTGAACATTTTCTGAAGATGCCCTTTTCTACGGGATAGCGTTTGAGTGATGCGGTGTTACCGTAATGTATGTGTGCAGACGCGGCTTAAATGGATATATGAATTCAAAATATGGTATACAGCCAACAACAAAAGAAAACGATGAATGATTAATAGTACAATGCCTACCATGCCCGAGCACTTACCTGCAACCCCCCATACCGTGCCATGCTTAATTAACAAACCCCCCCATCCATGACTAGTAGTCAAACCGATCGGGCAGAACCACTGGAGCGACTAAACTCCAGGTGTAAATACCATAACACACCCATGCACTGATGATCTTTGCCCAACTGGCCCAGTAGGTCCTGCCAACAGGCACAAAATCGCCTTGCATGTCCTTCTCGTCAAAATTCGTTGTGAGTAATGTGGCTACCCATGTTGTGCTAAGGAAGAAGATGATGTGGAAGAGAGTGTAGTTGTACTGGGTCGCATTGCGCTCATCGTCGCGTGGGTTTTTCGATGGTCCCTCGTCCTCGTCATCGCTGTCAGAATCATCCAACGCAGATGCAGGGAGCGATCCACTCTCAACGGCGGCACGGAGAGCGGCTTGACGCATCTCACGACGAGACTCAGGTTGCTGGGTAACTAGGCCGTGCTCATTTTCATAGTCTTCGGTTCCGACTCGGGAATAGCCGTTTCCATTGCTATAGGAGTTGCCCTGGTTTCCGAGAGCAAGGCCATAGGTGGCAGCGCGGGTGGTGGTGTAAGCTACCGTAATGAAGGTGACGATTGCACCGATGATGATAGTAGCTTTGCGTGTTCCTCGAGCACGGATCAAAGGATTGCACTGGTGATCATCAGGCTCCATGCCGACAGCGGACATGGTCAAGTAGGTGCAGTAGATTGCAACGATGGCGGACTGCGCCAGACCAGCCCGGGGGTTTACGCTCTGGACAGCCGGGTGGATAGATACGACGGAAGCAACCAAGAGGAGCACTAAATTGATCTACATATCGTTAGCAATGCGCCAAATACGCGATGCACATAACTCACGGTGATGGCTGCCTGGTTCATTCCACATCCGCTCTTCGCGAAGTAGATGTACATGATAATGGTCATGGCAAAGGAAGCCAGATACATGAACAGGGCGGATCCAACAAGAAGGCCGGTCCACACTCTCGACTCGGTGACTTCAATCTTCTCCTGGCAGTACTCGGCCCAGTTGTGTGCGAGATCGACCAAGAGGATCAGGCCGATGAGCAGGAAAAGGCATGCGCCGATCAGCGCAAAGTAGTTGCCCCAAACGATGAAGAACGAGTCCGGAATGAAGAAGGTGAGGACGACCATGACGAGCCAGCCGACAATCTTGGGACCCCAGAAGCCGTTCTGGATGGGCGCGCGGCCGTCCTTGGAGGAGCGGACGCCGACAAGAATCAAGGCCATGATGATGTGGAAGAATCCCAGGGCGAAGTTGATTCTCTGCACAGCGGCATATCCATAGCATTGTTCTCCGTGACACTTGATGTCCACATAGTCGAGGGTGAGATGCGACAGCTTCTTCATGGCCCAGTCCGTGAGCATGATCCAGGATACGATAGAGTTGATGAGGAGGAGGAGCGCGTAGGCGATACGAGTAGCGATACTATTTCCGCATTTCCCACAGGAACTGAAGACGGCGCTGCAGGTGGCAGCGCCGCAGCACGAGGCGGCGAGTCCCCATACCTGCGAGGGTCAGTGTCGCGACAGGAAGCGCGGCGGCGGGCCTATACATACCGTGCCTATACTCGGGACGGCGAGGAGCGGGATAGACAGCAATGCGCCCATGGTTGCGATGGCGGTGGTGGTGTTTGCGGATTGCGAATGGCGGAGGCGATGGAGGCGTTGATGGCTACACAGCAAGGTGACGACGATGCCAAGCCAAATGTCTTGGCGTGCATGCCGATGCTACAAAGGGCATCTCCGTGAATAGCCCCCAACGGCAGCAAGCGTCAGATCACCACCATACCTCTGTAGCTAGACGTGGAGCGAACGTGAAGTCTGATACTCCCACTCTCGTTGCATACGACACCACTCTATACACACCGTCGCGTGCCCCTCCAGCCCCTCCTGACCCTCAATCGTATCACACGCCCTCGTCGTCCTGTCTCCCTCGGCTCAAAACACTCCGATATCGACCGCTGCATCTCCGGACCTCGATGATATATCTAGTCTCATAACACATCCACGCTCTTCCTGAGCAGACATGGCCATGTCCGAAAAGGCGACGCACAAGAAGACGCGCATCATATCCGTCGTCGCAGCCACGACCATCTCGCTGGCATGCGGCACGAATGCGAGTCTGACGAATGACTTCCGTGGTAGATGCTGATATCCTCCAGTATGCATACTCAGCGTGGGCACCGCAGTTCGCCGAGAAGCTGCAGCTGTCCGCGACGCAGAGCAACATCATTGTGCGCCCGTCCCTCATGCTACATGAACACTACCTTACTGTCCTAGGGCACCGCCGCCAACCTCGGAATGTACGCTTCGGGCATACCGATGGGCATGATAACGGATAGGAAGAGTCCTCGTCTGGCAACCATCATAGGAATGGTTGCCCTCCTAGTTGGATACTTCCCGATCCACATAGGTGCGATACCCAAAACCCAACATACAATATCGTGCTGACTCCGACAGCTTATGACAGAGGCGCGGGGTCCATGAGTGTGGGATTGATATCCTTCTGTTCATTCATGACAGGCGTCGGCAGCTGTGCTGCATTTCAGGGAGCCTTGAAGACGGGTGGGCAAACTTCACAGAGCATCGAGATTACTTACTGACTCTGCCAGCAACTCTCAATTGGCCAACACACCGCGGGACGGCGACGGCCTTTCCCCTATCTGCCTTTGGCCTAAGCGCCTTCTTCTACACCCTGATCGCCGGAATTGCGTTTCCTGGGAATACTTCTAACCTACTTTTCTTTCTGTCCTTAGCCACATCACTGCTTGTTTTAGTCTCGATACCCTTTTTGAATGTGGTCGATCCGCAAACAGCCACCGCCTATGCGGTACTCCCAACCAGCGAGCGTACTCGCAGAGACTCAAACTTACTTCATCGCACAAAGTCAAATGGCAGCAAATACAGCAATTCATCCGTCCCGAGACCAGAGCCAAGTAAGTATTGCGTTTCCTTCTCCGTAGTCTCTGCGCCCCTTGTCAGCTGCCAACTCTATCATTAGTAGACAATGACGAACAGGATGGTGATTCAGACGAGACTTCCTCGCTACTATCGGGACCAGGGGATATCATCGATCCCGAGGATGATGCTGCCAGCCAGAAGACGCACCGCTCACACTGTCTAGATGTCACCGGGTTGTCATTGCTGTACAAGATTGAATTTTGGCAGCTATGGATCATAATGGGCTTGCTCACTGGTGTGGGGTTGATGACTATCAAGTAGGTTTATTTTCTGGTGAGACATTCATTGCTGACGTCGTCCAGCAACATTGGCCATGACGTTCAAGCCTTGTGGAACCACTACGACGATACGGCCGATAAGGACTTTGTAGCTCATCGTCAACTCATGCACGTCTCGATCATCTCAGTGTGCAGCTTCGTCGGGCGACTATCGTCTGGGATTGGCTCCGACCTCATCGTGAAACGACTCCAAATGTCACGCTTCTGGTGCGCCGCAATCTCTGCCACTATCTTCATGTTTGGTCAAATCTGCGCTATCCGCATCGAGAACCCAAACTACCTCTGGGCTGTATCTGGACTCTCCGGTCTTGCATACGGAGTCCTATTTGGCGTACTTCCAGCCCTTGTCGTGGATGCGTTTGGGTCACAAGGGTTTGCAGTCAATTGGGGCTTTATGACGCTGGCACCAGTCGTGAGCGGAAATATCTACAACCTTTTCTACGGCTCCGTTTACGATGCACACTCGGAGATGCAGGCCGGCGGGGAGATGAGCTGCGACGAAGGATTGATCTGTTACCAGGCAGCCTACTATGTCACTCTCGTCTCGAGTGCTCTCGGCATCTTGGCGTGTTTCTGGGGAATTAGACACGAGCATGTCGTTAAGAATAGGGAGGAGGCAGAGCACGAGCGACATCGCGATGCTTGATCTCTGTGATGATTTGGTAAGCCTGGCGTTTAGTTAGAAGAACAGTTAAACCTCATGGGCGGTGTTCAAGCGGCATATCCATAGACCGAAATAGACGTACTATAAAACATTGCAACCAGTCCATCGCCCGACTCGGCTCTCGTGTCTACCGCGTGGTTGTTTGACGAAATGGACTCCTGACAAGTCGAAGATGCGATGGGAAAAAGAAAACGAAGAAGAGAAGAAGCGTACTAGAAAAGAGGGCACAAACTAAACTCCCCGAGTCGCCAGAAAATGAATCGCCTTACTAGTATACCAGGCCCTCCCTGGTGATTGGCCAGCTCGTTCACCTCGTCCAGAACTTCACCTTCGACCACAGCCCTACCACCCCGTAAACACGTCAGCCCATCCTACAGTACTTCTACCGCCGCGTAACGCACTGCAGGGACCAACAGCACCGTATTCCCCACATCTTCTCCACCTAAATTTCATTGATTAGTTCCCCCCAACCCGCACTTTTCTCGTTTGAACGCTCGCAGTGGCCCGAGCCACATCAGCTTATACGGACGGCCCAATCACAGCGCGCCGGCCCGACCAGTAGCTTCGCATCTTTTTAAACATGTTCGGTGCTGCTGAGGCGGTGCTGAGGCTCATTGTGCGAGGGGGCGGTTTTTTTCTTCTTCCAGGGACCACCGGGTCGTGGATTGAACGAGCGGCTCAATCAGGACGGACTGGCAGTTGGAGATGGGGACGGGTGGTGGGTATATAAGAGGAGCTGTGGGCGTTGAATGTGGAGGGCATCGGTTCATTCATTGTTTGTATACCGCTGCTTTCTTCCTCTCTACCTACGCTCAAGATGATTCCTACTGCGTCGTTGTCTACGATGGGACTAAGCCCACTGAGAGCAATGTTGCTCGCCTTTGCATCTCTCCCCTTGGCCTCGGCGAGTCCCGTCTTCCGAACCAGGAGCAGCAATGCCAACACTACCATGGCATACGACTGGGCCAACATCACATCGCATACAGACCTCATATGGACGCCCTGCTTCGACAACTTCACCTGCTCTCGCCTCACCGTCCCGCTCGACTACTCAGACCCTACCATCGGCACCACAAGCATCGCATACATCAGGCTCAGCGCCTCCAACTCCACCGCGCAGGACATCCTGTTCAACCCCGGCGGCCCGGGCGGATCAGGCGTCTCTAGCGTTCTCACAGCTGGTGCCACACTATCCCAATATCTGGGTACCCAGTACAACCTCATCGGCTTTGACCCCCGGGGTGTGGGGGAGAGTGGCCCGAGTCTAGATTGCTTCCCCGGTGCCCCAGAAGCCAAAGCCCGACTCGATGAGAGCTTTGTGCGGCCTATCGATAGCCAGGATCCGCGTTCGCTGACGCAGGAATTCGCAAGAGCGGGGGCCTATGGCGATTGGTGTTCTCGTGTGCACAAGGGGGGAGATGCAAAATACGCAAATACGCCTGCGGTAGCTGGAGATATGCTGAACTATGCTGAAAAGGCGGCAATACTGGCCGGGGGAGCAGCTGACGAGGCAAAGCTCTGGTACTATGGGGTTAGTTATGGCACCGTTCTTGGAGCCACTTTTGCGAGCATGTTTCCGGAAAGAGTTGGACGTCTAATATTGGATGGTGTTGAGGATTCCGAAATGTACTACAATGGGAGCTGGGACGGGAATTTGGAGCAGGCAGATGAGGCGGTGGAAAGCTTCTTCACGTTCTGCTACGCTGCAGGGCCTGATAAGTGCGTGTTCTACGCCAACTCCACGCAGGCGATCTCGCAGCGGATGGCAGCCATCTTCGAGGACGTCCGGGCGCATCCAGTCTCGGTCTCAGACCCCGATTTTGTGGAATTCCCGACCATCATCACGTACGAGACGCTCGTGTTTGCGCTGCTAAGCGCGCTGTACACGCCCACAGACTACTTCCCGCTTCTGGCGCAGATTCTGGTCGATTTGGAAGCCAGGAATGCGAGTCTGATTGTAAAGACCTTCACGCCCGATACGATGACTGCTGATAGCGCTGGGACCCTGATTTTATGCCTGGACGCTGCGGGCCGCTACAACTTGTCGACGGAGCAGGCGTGGGAAGAGCACGTTGGCGGCGTTGCTGCGCAGAGCAAGTACGTGGGCGATGCGTGGGCCAGCGCTGCCGTCGCATGTCGGAATCTGCATGTCATTGCGCCGGCCAACCAGCAAGTTACCAGCGTCCCGTCCGCGAACAACACCAACACGCCCATTCTCTTCATTGGGAATACGGTGGACCCGGTTACTCCGATCAAAGGCGCGCGCAGGATGTCTGGGTTGTTTGCGGGGAGTGTGATGTTGGAGCAGAATTCTGTGGGGCATTGCTCGATTAGCTCGTTCTCGGTGTGCACGGCGACGCATATTCAACAGTACCTTGCGGATGGGAGTTTGCCGGCGGTAGGGACGGTTTGCCAGCCTGAGAGTCTGCCGTTTGAAGATGGGACGGCAATCAATGTGAGGTAGAGAGGGAGAGATAATGAGAGAGAGAGAGAGAGAGAGAGAGAGAGAGAGAGAGAGGAATGAATTGTCTGTGAAGACAGACGTAGTGAAATATCTGGAAGTTCGCATAACTTATTATATATATAATACATATTCATTTTGCCTTTCAATGCGCTTTTGGCCCGGGGGGAGACCATTGGTTCTGCCAGCAAGCTCCCAGCCTTATCGGAACACATGCGATTGTGCTGTATATGGCCGGAAGCAGAACGCCGGCAGCATTAGAAAGAGAGGACCAGAAGCTCCAGCGGGATCTCAATCGGACTCGTCGTCACTGTTGCCCGAACCGGTGAATGGGCGGCCGTGGTCAGATGAATGCGAACCATTGTGCACGTTGGCGCGCGCCAAGGCCTCTCTGGCCTTCCCCAAACTTCGCCCCACCACAGCCGAGCGATCCATGGTGAGATGAGCTCGGGCGTGGGTGGCGGCAGCATTACGAGTACATTGCTCTCCCTGCCGACACTGCCAGGCTGCACTCTCGACATTCCTATTCCTCGCAGACTCCAGACTGCACCTGCACTTATTCTCTCGAAGAAGCCCGCCGCACACAACCTGCGAATAGACCGAAGTAGACCTCCACGTCGGAATCATGCCTGCGCCACTGGCCAAAGGTGAGCTGAGCTCCTGCGTCTCTGCCGCAACCCCTCTCACACATGCCACTGCCCATCCCACTGTCTCTCTCCCCACATAACCCTCGCCGTCCTACGGTATCTCTTCTTTCTTTGACCACTCTACCAACCTGCTCGCAGGGCCTGGTCGTCGCTCCCCGTCGTCCCCGCAATCTCACGCTCGTGCCCCGCCACCAAGGCCTAACCACCCGCTGCAAACAGGCCTCATAATCGCCGCATCAGTCCTCGTCGCCGCCGGCATCGCCATCTACGAGTCGCCTCAGGTCCGCCAATGGGTCGACCAGTCCCGCCGCAAGATCGCCGTCGCCCTGCACTCGCTCGGCGACGAGATACAGCCTCGCCGCCCCTCTGAATGCTCCGAGGACTTCGAGGCCCGGCAACAGAGGAGGGAGGATCTCATACGCCGGAACAGGAATGAGCTGATTCGCCGCGCGAGGGAGGAGGGCATTGCTGTGGACCTGGACGAGCTCGCGCGCATTGGGAAGGATGACATGGAGATGGCGCAGAGGAGGCAGCGGAGCAAGACAAATGCGAGCAGCAAGAGCTTCGACGATCTTGTTGCTAGCGATGGAACGCTCAAGAAGGAAGAAGCGAATGCGACTGGCACCGAGACAGCCGATACTGGGCTGCGAAGACGCGGTGCGAACGGCTTCGACGCTGGCTCCATGGCTGCCAATCCCTTCGCTGACGAGGCTCACGTCCTATTCGACCACGACACTGACGAAGCTCCTTCTCCCAAGCCATTCACCTACATCGAGTCCCGCGAAAGCTCTGCTACTGTTGAAGTCGACCACCCCGCATCTTCTGCATCTAGTCAGCTCATTGATCTCACTCCCGATTCCGCTCCCTTCCATCCCGAGAACCCTCAGACGGCATCGATCCCGCATTCCGAAGCGGGGGACAACGACCCCGCCGCGCAGTCCTTCTACTCCTTCACCAGCTCCTCGCTGCACAACTCTACACACCCTGACTTCTTCCCCGTCGCCAATGACGACGACGACGAGGCAGAGCACATTTCGACCGGCACTTTGACCCCACGCTCGGAACATTCCGCCTTCACGGGCGCATCCGTCGTCGGAAGCCACGCAGACGACATCGCGGTGCTGAGCATGCAGAGCGACGACGATCACGACGCGCGGTCCGAGAACTTCTCCGAGGGCGGCTTCACGGATGCCGGTTTCTCGGAAGCGGGGTTCAGTGAGGTGGGCGAGGGCAGGCTGGGCGCCATGACGCCGGCGAGCTGGACGGATGTCGGATCTGATGATGAGAGCGAGTGGGGTGGGCCGGCGCAGGGCGGACAGGTGAGCCAGGTGCATCAGTAGATTCGGTTGGAAGCAGGCATGGTGTTTGGTATTGTTCATATGGGTCGGTAAGGATAGGACGGCGTTTGTGTTTGTTCAATGGATACCTAGTGGGACGGTCAAGCAACGCGAAGAAAGGATAGCTTGGGTTCCTTATTCTTATTTCAATATTTTCCTACGTTCTCGTATATGATCTCTTCTTCGAAATCCGGCTCGACGTGAAATAAACACATTTCCTCCGCTCGAAATCGGTCGTGAATGATCGAGCTGTGATGTCGAAGATCCGGGTATATCCACCCCAAAAACGCCTCCCTATCCTGTCCTGTCCTTTCCTGTCCTGTCCTGTCCTGTCCCGTCCCATGCCGCAAATCCACCCCCCTCTACCCCATCCCCCCCACAGATCCAATAGCCCCCTCAACCCTCGCAACCAACCTCTCCTTCTCCCTGACCGCCTCGACCCTCTCCCCCTCAATCTCCAACAACTGGCGCTCCAGCGCCTTCATCTGGGCCACCTGCTCCGCCTCGGTCTTCTTCAGGCCGGGCAGATTCGCAATCAGCGTCTCGATCTGCTGCTCCTTGATGACGAGGTCGTGCGAGAGCTCGCGGATGTCGGCGTCGAACGAGGCCTGGGTCACGACGGGGACTGCGGGGTTCGAGGCCTCGTGCGGGGGCTGCGTCGTCGTCGTCGTCGTCGTCGTCGTTGTGGTTTGGGACTCGAGCTCCGTGAAGGAGGCGAGGAGGGGTTGGCCGGGGATTAGGGCAGGGGGCGCTGCTTCTTTGATGTGTCGGAGGGAGGTGTACATTTGGTGGAGGAACTGGGGGGTGTTAGTTTGGGGATGGGGAATGAAGAGGGCCGCGTGCCATGTCCAGCTCGTCTTGGATTTGAGTCAGGATGTCCATGTGGTGGTGCTTGGTGGGGGTTGGGTCTGCCATGGTTGCGTCGCGTCGCGTTCGGGAGGTTGAGCAGTTGGAGTGGCAGTGTTGCCAGTGGGTTCGTTGCTGTGGGTGGCAAATCTGTGAGGTTTGAGTTGAGCGGACGGGAACCGGGGGCGTGGAGGTGAGAAGGTGGCCGGGGAAGCAGTGGTGAATTGAACATGTCCAAGCTCCGCAGGGCTGAGCTAGCTTTCCCTAGCGCGCCGCTCACAAAAGTTTACGCGTAGGGCCAGCTTTCGTCTCAGCGTCAGTCGGCCAGTCCCAGGCCTCAATTGTGCTTGCCGTTCCTTGCTGTGCCTCCTTGACCTTGTGAACATGTCTGTCCACGCTTCACGGTCTTTGAGCTCCTTGTAATGCGCCCTCTCCTCCGCCCAACATGGCGTCCGCCTCTCCCCCGAGGCCTCCTATTTCGCCGCGAATTGAAGACGTCTACGAAAACTAAGACCCCGAAGAACGAGACTGCTTTAAAAGCCAAGGCACTGGAAAAGAACCGACCAGACTCTGGAAAAGACTTGTCGACCAATGAATTTCTACGGACGCCCGCGACACTACCCAAAATCGTAATCACCCCAGGCTCCGTACACCACAACTCGCTCCCCACATACATCGAGTATGCAAAACGCGTCAATCTCGAGCCCACGAAATCCGTGTTCATCGGAACCTACTACGAATACGTCGTCGCGCTGTCCCTTCTGCGCCTGGGCTTCTCCCTCCTTCGAACGGGCCGCAAGTCTGATCTCGGCATCGACCTCATAGGACACTGGACGCTATCCCAGTTCTCTAAGCCTTTCCCCATAATCGTGCAGTGCAAGTCACGGTCAAACGGAGGCGTTTGCGCTCCAAGGCATATACGCGAGCTAGAGGGCGCATTTCGAGGCAAACCTGCTGGATGGAGGTCAATGGACGTATTGGGCATACTAGCGACTACAGAGCGGGCAACAAGAGGCGTGCTAAATGCACTGGGAGTGAGCCGGAAGCCAATGGGATTCATCAAAGTCTCGCGGACTGGGGACATCCAGCAGTTTGTGTGGAACAGGGCAGCGGCTGAGCGTGGACTGGAGGGCGTGGGAGTGCAGCTGAGGTACACCCCGCGAGCTTTGTTGCGTCCTATTGGCAGCGATGCCCAGGGTGTAGAAGGATCAGAATGGGCAATTGGGACAATGAAGAACAAGAGGAAGAATAGGACCTATAATGCGGACACCGGGGCGGAGACGGATGTCCAATTGACGTGGATGGGGTCGCCCATCTTCCCGGTCAGAGAGGATTTGGCTCAAGAGACCAAGGAGCTGATGAGGGAAGACGTCCGTGAATCAAAGGTCAAGGCCTCACGCCGGCGAAACCAGGACGACCCCGACCATGAGAAACCTCGTACCCGAGGCCGACCAAAGGGGGCGAAAGATCTCGCACCACGGTTACGACGAGACCCCAATCTCGTTCGCCTAGCCAAAGATATAGAAAGCCAGGGAGTTCGCAATCGTCCCGGCCGTCCGAAGGGGGTGAAGGATAAGACTCCACGAAAACTGCCAAAGAGGGCTCTTTCCCGTCCTTCAAAAACTGTTCAACGTCATGCTCGTCCCGGCCGCCCCAAGGGGACTAAGAACAAGGACTCGGGAAGTTCACGCGAGATTTTGGACTGATGACTCTTGTCTTCACTGATCTACTGGTTCCGTTTGCGAGGCTGTTTGCCTTGCGCTTGCCGTACTAGTTGTTGAGAAAATAAGTGTCACCCCAGAAGAGACAACCTGTCACTTATCATCAGGCTGCTTGTCTCAATTCAAAGTTTAGCAGAGCATTTATATAAGAACAGGCGACCTCGAATTTTTACAGCACGATCGGCTAGTTTGTTGACTCCGAGTTCCGCTCTATACAGGTACTTTCCCCTTCACCGGACACAGAGAAACCATTAGCTAATTCACCTTCACTTGCAGAGCCCCACTGCAAAGCCAGCACGTGGATCGAAATTTCCAGCTCTACCGTCCAACAAAATATTAACCACCACAACTCGGACGTCCGACTCAACCCCTACTCCAACAACACCAATCATGTCTGACCCACTGGCGATCTCGAATGAGCGCCTCTCCCGCATCCCGGCCGATGTCCGCGCCCTCATGAACCAGGAACCCGTCCGCTGGGAGCTCATCAGCGAGTACACGCACGTCTGCGCCGACTGCCAACCAAATTGCTCCGCTGTATACCGCGCCAGGATGGGGAAAGAGTTCAAGCGCCTTAACAAGGTGTTCCAGACGTACGCGTTGTCACTCATGAAGGAGCGCGGCTGGACGCTCACGGCGGCGACCGAGACGGCCAAGATGCGGCAAGCGGCCGCGGTGCGGGTCTCCCTCGAGCAGAGGCGGCTATTGGAGGAGCGGCGAGCGGAGAGCTACGCGCAAAGGACCCTGACGATCCGCCAGGGTCGGGCGAGGCCTCCGAACGAGGAGACGGAGAGTGAACGTGAGCGTGCGCTCCAAGACGAGAACGATGCTAGCGGTGCCAATGGAGATTACGAATACGAGGGCGACATCAGGGCCCCGATCACCATGGGCGGCGGTATCGTGGTGATCCCCCATCGGTACCACCTATAGGTTG
Source organism: Melanomma pulvis-pyrius CBS 109.77 (assembly GCA_010093585.1). Classification (NCBI taxonomy): domain Eukaryota; kingdom Fungi; phylum Ascomycota; class Dothideomycetes; order Pleosporales; family Melanommataceae; genus Melanomma; species Melanomma pulvis-pyrius. The sequence continues at coordinate 41,184 of MU001740.1, read as the reverse complement.
CTGCGGGGAGGCGAAGCAGCTCGCGTGCAGATGGCGAGATGGCACGGCGGGACGAACCGACTGTGGGGAATGCATGGACTGCTTGCACGTGGACCAACAGACGAGAGGGAGAAAAAAAGAGTGGTTCAGTGTCCCATGGTATGTCCTCGGCTGCACAGTGCCAGCGCGAACTCGGACTGTCGTACATCCACTAGACGAGGACTTATTCCTCTCTCTCTCTCTCTCTCTGTTACCCTCTTACCAATTTCCCAAAGACTTTGTATCATCTTCATTTCCTTCGGTCGGCGGCGGTTGTGCAGGAAGCCGATAGCCGTAGATATCGACATGCTCATAAGCACAAGCAAGCAACCCCTACCGCCACAAGCCCCTGTACTACAACACTACGCACCACCACCACCACCACCACCACCACTACCACGAGCAGCATCAGGAAAAAAAAATGCAGATACTCACATGTCGAGAAAAAACATTAAACAAAAAAAGTTCATATTTCATTGCCTTGCTCCCACCTCGAGTCCACATAGCCATCCGCCCTCCCGCCTGCTCCTTTGCCCCACCCTAAGGTATAAGTGACCTATAAATGCCGTGTCTAAAGATACACCGCTGTACTTTCCTGATAATTATATAGTGTAGATATAGGTAGATGCATAATAACCCGCCTTGACAAAGACCGAGCGAGTGAAAAGTTCCGATATTAGGGGGGGATAACAAGGAGAAGAGAAGTGGGAGAGTAGAATACCATAGCAACACAGCACGGCCCGCCGAACGAATATGCCTAAAAGCGCGCTAAGGGCAGGACAACTAACAACTGAACAGAAATGTTTGAATAGGTGGCGCTCCCAAAAAAAAAAGATTCTCTGGTGCTTATAACACAGGCATGAGCACGTCGCCAACCCACCGTTCCACCCACTTTTTACCCTCCTCGTCGTTTGTCTCCCCAGCCTCGACTCTCAAATCATATACCAACTCTTCAAATAGCCTCACTACTTCTTGTTCCGTGCCTTCTCCCACCAAAGACGTCAGATCCCCGCCGTCGTCTAGATATCGGTGCACCACATCCCCATCCACCCATCCGCGTCTCGCTCTCGCTGCACCCCTCTCCCCCAGTCCTGGGTCTACGTCTCTAGATTTGATGATGCCGTCGCCGTCCTGTTCGCCCTCGCGTCCGTTCAACAACACATTGAATAAATCACCTGACCGCAGTTGCATGACTTGGTCCTTGAGCTCTGGGTCCCGCAATTTCTTCGCTTCGATGAGATTCTGCAGAAACTTTAATAGGCGGAGTGCGGCATGGGTCAGGATGCTGAATGCGTAGACTGCGCCGTCAGTTGCGGTGCCGACGATGTCGTCTGCGGCGATGCCGGCAATAGGGGCTAGGAAAGGGGATGTGTAGTCAGCGCAGGGGCGGCGCCAGGGCGGACGGATGTCGCCGCGGTGCAGGCGTGTTATTGAGCGAGGAAGACACGCCTCAAAGAGGGTGTCTGTGGCAGATTTGTGCGTGCGCTGAGGGGGGTGGAAGAGCCCTGTTACGCCACATGTCTTGTCCGTGAGAAGGACGATATTCGTGTTGTGGACTTGATGGTTAGAGGGGATAGGCGAAGCATCGGGAAGCGAGTCATGCGGTGGTTGCAAAGCCGAAGAGATGTTGGATGAATTAGGCGAGAGGTGTAGCGGAATGACGAGGTGGTGGGCTGAAGAACGCTGTCGGCTATCGGTGAAAACCTGCTTAAAGTCGACGTGTTCGCCGAGGGAGATAACTTCGTAGCATATATGTGAGTCGTGCGCTGTTGAGACATAGACAAAAGGCCGTAGTACTGTAAGATGGACGCCAGGAGAGGTGAGCTCTTTCTGGCCGCGTCTAATCCATCTACATATTTTCAGCAAGATCTCCAATGAGAAAGGTGATGTACATACCTAGAAGCTCGATGGTCATATTCGTCGAAGGTTATGGTGCTCCCTACAACCGAAACGAGCTGGTTTTCGTCGTAAAGGGCCAAACAGCGCACAGGTTGTGGGAAAGTAGACTCCTTCTTTAGCCGTATGCCGGTCTCATTAACGTTGAGGAAGAGTTTTCGGCCAGTCTCGTTACCCTCGACTATACCGGTGCCCACGATTATGAAATGGAAGACCTTGCCGGTCTCGTTGACAAAGGTCCACTCGATCATTGAGTAAACGCGCTCGTAGTGCTTCAAAGTGAACTCGCTAGCGACGAGATTGCTATTGGTAGATTCCAACTCTTCTTCCTGCTTGATCTCTAATTCTTCATCTCCCAGCCTAAGAAGTTGAATAGCTGAATGCACAATACGGTATCCTGCAGGAGGCGCTCGCTCTTCTTTCGCCTCGACAGTAGCCACGACCATCTTATTCAACTTCTCCAAGTACATCAGCTTCGTAGGGGTCGCGTTAGTGATTAGCTTTCGCGGTATGGCCTTTTGTTGTTCTAGGGTAGAGGGAACATCATAGCTTGACCATCTGATGTCGTAGTCTAGTTGAGATAGAAGCATACTGTCTCCTGAAATGGCAAAGATGAACCCTCCAAGATCCTTATCGACGCCCACACCCTTAGAGAATGGGAGCTGATCAATTGCAGTAACGGACGCCTGTTTGTATCCAGGATTGTCACCATCTGTGAACCAGATAGAGTCGACATCGACAGTATATGAGCCCTTTGGAGAGCAACGAACTCGACACAAGTCGGATCCACATGCAACAAACGCGGCAGACAAGTCTGTGGCGTTCCGAGTCACTTGTGCTGCGGTAGTACCCATTCTAGTGTAAGTAGTCGAAAGAACGGTATAGCCTAGAGGGACTTAGAAGCGCACTAAGCCAGTCAGTAGGTTAGACTTACGTTCATCTGTCACCATCAAGAAAAGAGTAAGCAGAAACCCATTACGTGTTCCACAAACAAGGACTGGGACTTCCCCAGAATGCAGCAAGACTGCACTCTCACAAAGCATACGTAAGCCGGTTGTAGGACCACGATCCAAAACGTCATCATATACCGGGAATAGTACACCGGATTTTTGTATCCTAAAGAGAACGAATGATGAATCAGCTTTGCCAACAAAGACATGCGGAGCGCCTTCGATATCGAGAAGCTCAAGACACGTTGGGTCAGCATCAAGTTCCTGGCGTATCGTCTTTCCAAAAACCCCATGCTCTAGAATGGATATAACCTGGAGAATGATTTTGGAGTTATCTTCCCGGAACACCACAGCCAGACAAGGCAATCGGGGGCCACTTGCTGCTGCGAGCAAATTGACGTTACCATCAAGCGAAAGGTCCGAGAACGTAACCGAGTCAGCTCGAGCCAGAGTCGAGCGCTGGAGAAGTCGGGCCTCTTTGCGCGTGATCTGTACGGCGAATCGTTCGTCCAACAAGCATGCTGAAATTGTTTCATCGCGTAGAATGCCGTCTTGCACTGGTTCATCGTCGCTCGGCACTTGAGCACTACTCCACACACCCTCCTCCCAAGTGCTCCATGAGCCCCCTTGCTGTGATCCATTCTCTCTCTGTGTACGTGATACCCGTATGACAATGCTTTCCGGTGGTAGGGTGACGAGAAGAACGGCATAATGCTGTTTCATACTCTTGCCATCGATATGGGACGTCTCACTACCATAGTCAATTACCCACAGACATGTGCAGCCTGTCATGCCTGTCATTTCCTTAGTAGAGATGTCGACAACGGCGTTCAGACCCCGTCTCAGTTCCGAAATGGTGCCGTGGGGAGCCCTTCCATTAGCAATGAAAACGGAATCGCGTTCGCGCTCATGGGGGCTTCGTACGCCTAAAAGCCGTGTAACGGCCAGATCTGCAATAGGTGCCCAGTTGGGTATTGACTCAACAGACGAAAATGTGTTGTTCGCAGGAAACGGTTTTCGAAGATTATATTGCGTTGGATAAGCTCCTACTTTGCACAGAAGGCCGTCGCTTGCGGCTCCTGCGGCTATCAAAACGTCGGGATAAGAAAGGGCCATGGGTGAGATATCCATGTCTAGGGTTGTAAACGCCTTATCCATAGGATATGGCCAGATTCCAGCTTCGCTTGTTTCTATCGAGTCAGTCGCTTCAATAAGTTCGGAATATATAACCATGCCATCCTCTCGTGCGATGTAGAAGGCCTCCTTAGAGAATTCAGGGTTCCTCGGGACTCTATCCCATTGCACCCAGCGTGGGGGGCTCGTACCGTCACCGGGTTGACGTGAAGGGTTAATAAAGTCTGGAAAACGACTAGGGTGGCGTTTTGGCGTTCCAGACAATACGTTCTTATGTAGTGATATATGCCGGTTGCAAACCAAAAGAAAGTCGGAACTTTGGCTAAGAGGAATTAACAACGAAGGATTGTGGTCGTCTAATGGAGTTAGCTGGTGCCAAAGAGAATGTACCAACAGGACGGGTCGCCTTGAAAATTGGTCTTACTAGCATCTATCGAGGCACGCTCTGCTCGAACGCAAGCCGTGTTCAAGCTGAATCTGCAGTCCCAATCATAACAGGTAACCTTAGTCTTCCCGCCGTGGGCAAGGACAAATAGAAGAACAACATGGGACTCGTCCCCTGATTTTGCACGCGAGAGAAACTCCATGTGCATGATACGTCCGTGGAGAGCAATCAGTCGCTCCTCTTCGATGGGAACTACGTCGAGTCCCATGCGGAAGTGTTCCCGCCAGGTATCCATGGTTTTCGTCTTGTAGAGCATAAACCGGCCTTCGGAAGCAGCCACAGCAACGGCTCGACATTTGGGGTCGACGGCAAGAAAGGCCCCCAGCCGATCGTGACGCGAGGTTCCTGCGGGCAGACGAAAGGTTTTCTGGCGGAAGCCCACACTGCCTGTCTTGGTTTGGTGTGCCCACAAGAACATGAGTGTTCTTGACGAGAGGGTCAAGACGATGATTTCTGGAGGAAAAGCATCGGCATCGGCCGTGGTAAAGGACCTCCTTTCTGCATGGACAGCGGCCTTGTTCCACGGTTTCCCATACTCTGTATGCACTTGGACTTTGCGAGGCTCGCCAAATACTCTGGCGGCAAGAATGCGGCCGGTGAAGTCAGCTTTTGTAGCGGCGTGGCGGAGGTGCCCATAGGCCTGGATTTCCTTGAGATGGACGGCATCTTCGCCAACGAAGACGACGTCATTCAGCTTCTTGTGTCGAATGTTGGCCGAGAGCACGAATTTGATGAAGGGGCTTGCAAAGACGGTCCTGGAGAGGATTCCAAGCTTGGGGACTGTGTTCTGGGGCTTCGATTCTGGCTCTCGCATCTCAGTGTCGGCCTGCTGCTGAGCGCGAGCTATTATTCGATAGACGTCGGCGGGTCTGGAGACCCAGTCCCCATCGACGTATACCAAGCCTTGGACCTGGTGTTCCATAGCGGGCGTGGTGAATAGAGCGAGGTATTAATCCGACCCGAAATGGACCGAGGACTCGATATGATACGATGATGGGGTGACCCGACGGCGCTAGTCCCAGAGTCGTAACCAGGGAAGCAGCGGGCGCCACGGCGCAAAACACTGGCCTAAGCCAGCTGGATGAAGAGTAAAGATGGGAGCACAGCGATGGGGGACAGGGTATGGGACATGTTGGTGCCTAGAAGCGGGCAGGGCTTTGAGTCAGACGGCAGTTGCGGTGAGATGAAGAAATTCAGGAAAGGCGGCTGCAGGATGGATGCAGCGAGAACCGATTACAGCAGATTCCAAAGGGATTGGACGGGGCGGGCAGAGCATGCAGGCGACGGGGGACGCTGGGACGAATAGAGAGGGGCGGGCGAAGACCAAACTGTGCTCGCCAATACGGCAGCGTCAGGATGTGGCCTGGCTGCGATGGCCGGCAAGCGGCGTGGCGATGGGACAACCTGGGAAGATGGAGAATACATACAACTAGCGCAGCAGAGGCGGGCGAGGCCAAACGGCAGCTGCAGCTGGGCCGGGGCGATCGAGGTGGCTCTGTATCGCGATCTTGCAGGGCAGGGCGGCGCGCGGAACAATATGCGATGGGAGGCTGGGATCCGGGACACGGTATTGGCCGCGGGTGTGACGCGGCGAGGGACGGTGGAAGCAGGGCAGGGTGGGCGAGGGAGGTTGCTTTTTCCGTGGAGGGGGGACGCGCGCATGAGGCGCGGCTGCGGCGATGGGCGGGGCGTTGCACGTGCCGCAGCGGGCCCTCGAGAGGGACGAGAGGGACGGAGGGAGGGAGATGGACGCTGGGCTCGACGGCGTGGGTGGTGTTGAGGGCGGAGGCCTCTGTGCATCGGCACCTGAGGCCATCCACGCCCACTGGCCCTCACTGGCCCTCACTGGCCCTCACTGGCACTCACTGCCACCGTGCCGTGCCCCTCCCCCCGCGCCAAGCCCGCCTCGGGCCAGTCACGACGGCACGGGGCCTCGCGTTGTGGGCGACACCTCTCACGCAACCGCAATTGCACCATGGCCCACCGCCTCAACCACCACCGCCCGCCACCCGCCGCCTTTTGCCTTGCGCGCCGCCCCTTCGCTGCCGCCCCTTCGCTGCCGTCCGTCATCTGATCCATCTCTGGTCCCTACGCTAGCCTGGATCCCGCGCAATGCAGCCGCCGTCGCGATGGCCTCACCCTCTCCGTCCCGCTCCGTGAGCGCTACCAGCCTCCCGACCCCCGACGCGCCCGCCGAGACGGACGCCAGGGCAGCAAAGGCCGCCCAGATCAGTGCCGCCTGTCTGCACGGCGATCTCGGCGCCCTGGTGCAGCTCGCGACCACCACCCATGGCCTGCTCGACGACCGCTTGCGTCGCACAGCCTGTATGCCTCCGTGTCACCCCTCGTTGCCCGTACAGCCGCTGACAGCCACTCGATAGGGCCTCTTCTGCTGGGATGCAGCCACGCCGGCTCGCCGACCCAGACCCCATGGCACCGTCTTCCCCCCCATCGAGACGAAGGCCAGGTCGCCCTCGACGTCAACCGCGCATTTGTTTACTACCCCAAGAACGGTAAGCGCCAATATCCACACCACCCCTTCAGCCCTTGCCCAGCAGAGTACTCACATGCACCCAGAATCGGACAAGCAGCTCGACTGCCGCAAGCAGCAGCTCTCGGACGTCATCGTCGAGGTCCTCCGCCGACACCCTCTTCTGTGCTATTTCCAGGGCTACCATGACATCGTCCAGGTCTTCCTGCTGGTCCTGGGCGCCCACGATGCCCCCGGTGCAGTTGCTCGTCTGAGTCTCCTCCGGATCCGCGACTTCATGCTGCCCTCGCTCGATCCTGCAATCTCCCACCTGGAGCTACTCCATCCCATCATCCAGACCGCCGACCCGGAGCTGTACTACCATCTTCCAAAGGCGCCGCCCTTCTTCGCCCTGGCCGGCACCATCACCATGTTCGCCCATCTCATAAACGAGTACGCCGATATCTCACGGCTGTTCGACTTCTTTCTCGCACGCGACACCGCCATGCCCATATACTTCTTCGCCGCCGTGGTTCTCTCGCGCAGGGAGGAGCTCCTTGAAATTGAAAAAGAGGACGTTGATATCTTCCACGCCGTCCTAGGGAAACTACCCCGGCCATTCGATCTCGAGTTCCACATTGCCCGGGCCGCCGAGCTTCACGAAAGACTTTCTCCGCAGTTGTTGCGTAGTTGGCCGTGGTGGAAATTGTCCTCTTCCAGCGTCCTCAAGTCCACCAGGACACCTTTCGATATGAGCGGGCTCACGTTACACGACGGGGAGCTATTGTTCAAACAGCAAGAGATCAGAATGAAGAGGCAACAGGCCTTGAAATCCGCCGCGAAGCGTGCAAAGCGCATCAGGCTGCAGCTGTGGTATTACAGGCGCTCGGGTTCTTTGGGACTTGCCATTGCTGTTGGCGTCTATGCTATTTGGCTGGGCAGAACCAGTGGTGGGGGCTTTCGGTGGGCGAATTTCGGACCACTTGGCCATGCCATCAAAAGGATCGTAGGAGCTTTTGTATAGGTTTGCATAGTTCCACGCGTTTATGTGATATGGAGTGACACGGTACGGTCTGGGAATATCTAGGGCATATTTGACGGTCTACGGTGGTTAGACCTAGGAAAAGTGATTTTGGTTACCACACGCATTGATAGAGAAGAAAATACAGCGAACGGCGTTGGAAAAATGGAGACGGACTTTGAAGGTTAGTCCACCTAATAGAAAAACTCGTTCTTTTCTCGTGTCTCTCGTGTATCCATGGCTTTTCACATGGCAAGCAGGGTTCAAATTCGTCCGTCTCGAGATGACTCAAGGTATGCCATGCAATATGTTTCTAACTATACAGCTATACCAACCGAACCACTCCCCCCTGAAAACCCACAGACAGCTCACTCACCGTCGTCGCGCGTCCCAACCCCCAACCCCCAGACCCCTGACCGCACATCGACGCACCTCGAAGTCTCCAGCCACACCCCCACAACCAGACCGACCATACCAAACCCGCACCCTCCAAATCCCGTCCCAATCCCAACGCCCCACCCGAACCCACCCACCCACCCATCCGTCCCTCCGCACACCGCAGCTCTAGAGATTGTACTCCGGGATGCAGAAGCCGCACCCGGGACACTACGCCTGCGTCAGCGACACGGAAAAGAGCAGCGTGAGAAGCAAAAGCCAGGGGGCCGGGGAGACGCACCGTGTCCCACCTCGCACAGGTCCAGATCTTGCACACGAAGGCGCGCTGTTTGGCTGGGTGCGCTCGGGCTGCGGCCTGGGGGGTGCCGGGGCGGTCAGCGGGGTGAGGTTGGGGGGGGGAGAAGTGCTAGGGAGAGGGAGAGGGAGAGGGAGAGGGTGGTGCGGGGACGGACCTTCATGCAGTGGGAGAATTCGGCCCTGCATTTGGGGCTGCATTCGTCTTGGGAGAGGGCCTCTGGGGGGATGTAGTCGTTGATTATGGTGGTTTTGGCGTGGGTTAGGGTGGTGCTGGTGGATAGAGCTAGGATGAGGGTGAGGGGGGTGCGGAAGTGCATTGTGGGTTTGGTGGGTGTCGTGTGGATTTTGAGTTTGGTTGGGGGGATTGAGTACGGTGGGTTATCGTGAATGGTGGTGTTTGGGGGCCGTGGGTGGGGAGTAGGAGAAGAGGTGAGGGGATAAGGGTGAAAGGGCGATGTGCTTCACGGTCGTGGGTATGCCTAGTGTGTAGGAGTGAAAGGAAGCAGTGAAGTCACAGTTATAGATTTGTATGTTTTCACTAGAAGTGGGTGGGCATTCATATCCCATCATTTTCACATCGGTCTCAATATCCCATGATTCCTCATCCATCCTTCCATACCCATTCTGATATCCGCCACCGAAAATCTCTCATAGCATATCCTACCCTTCCATCTTCTCCTCTCCTCTCCTCACGTCTTACCCTCAGGGGAGACGCTGGGATAACTTGAGGGCCCGGTGCGAGGGACAACCTCTATAGTACGAGTAGGTTGAAAGCGAGCCACGAAGTTGGCCTTCGCATCCTCAGCGCAGTGAGCCCTGTACGTCAAGGGCTCGTACACGCAGGTCGCTCGGCACGCCTTCCGCCGCGTCCAGGAGTCGTTGAAGCACACCATGAGATACTGGCGATTGGCGCTGCAAGTGAGCTCGCCGTTTTTGCAGTAGTGATTGTTCACATAGGCTGGATCTGGAGTCGGAGAGTCGGCAAGGGAGACGATGTCGACGGTAGGCGCACCCTCTTTCTCACCCTCAATAACGGGTGAGGCTGTGGGCTTGGGAGTCGGGGACCCGCCACGAGCAAAGACGTTGGAGTTGACCTTCTTGATGGAAGGCGACTCTTTGGGAACTGGAGGGCAGAACGGTTTGTGCTCAAACGGGGGGTCCGAAATGCAGTCTGCTCTAGGGCATTCCTGGATCGTTACTTCGTGTCGTTCGATGCAGAGCAGGACGGATTGGCGGTCTGTGCTACATTTTTGCTCGCCCTCGTTGCAGAAGGGGTTCGATACACAGTGTGCGTCGTGGTTGGCCCGGTCGTCCACGCAGCCACTCTTAGGGCACCCCCTTTCGACCTGCCAGGTACCAGCGATGCACTTCAGAATGGCACCTCGGTCTTCTCGGCATTTGTACTGGTCATTGAGGCACTCGGATGCCGTTGTTGAGTCCGAGGGTGGGAGCTCGCTGCGAGCGACGACGTTGGAGACATTCTCAACTGAAGGAGGCGTCCTATGTCCGGAGCAATATGGGACCTGGGTAGCAGGGTCTACAAGACATACGGTGCAGTGGGACTGGGCAATCCAAAGACCTTTTCGACAGATTAGTAGTTTTTGTCCATCATCGCTGCATTTGCGTTGGCCGCGTACGCAATCGGTGCCAATAGATATGGTATCCGGAGCTGCAGTCTCGGCACGGGCGACGACGTCCGAGATATCTTTATCAGAAAGAGCCAGAGGCGGTATCTTGTGTGTAGCACAGTACGGCTGGTTGCTGAGCGGGTCCTCAAGGCATAATTTACAACTTTTCTCGATTTTCCAGCAGCCCTTCCGACATACCAGGATATTCTGGGAATCAGAGCATTTGCGGTGGCCATTCGTGCAAGCACTGCCTTCGGATGTAATGTCCGGAGATGAAGTCTCTGTGCGAGCAACAACATTGGATGCTTCGATACTGCCGATTTGCGGCGGTCGCAGACTGGGGCATTTGCAGATAGGAGTTCCACCCTTCCTCCGACAGCAATTTAGGCCACAGTCTTCAATGTCGATCCATGAATTGATGGTGCACCTCTGGACGTGTGACCAGTCTTCAGAGCACCTCCAGGAGCCTTTCGTACATCCAGCAGCGGACACGAAAGGCTCGGGAATGATAGCTTCGGGTACGGTGGATGGATTGAGATCTTGACTTAGAATCCCGGCACGAGGGACAGGAGTTGGTGATTTTCTGCCCTCGACAGCAGCCGTTACGGTGCCGTTACATTCACACATTGGGCGGGCAGGGAGCAGATCAGTCCTGAGACGGCAGCAACCTTGCTCACCACAGTCCTGGATGTCTTTCCAGAAGAGCTCATCGGTGCACAGTTGAATGGTCGATTTTTCCTGGGAACATCGGCTAAAACCAGCGTTGGGGCAGCGAATGTTGAAGTTCTGGTCTGGGGACTCGGCACGAAGGGCGAGGGGGGTAAGCGTGGGTATGTTACCATCATGGGTAGATTGGATTGTCAACGAGCATATGCAGTTAGCTCGGTCAAAGTAGCCTCTAGATTGGCAGCAACCTGGGTCGCCGCAGTCCTTGATATCTTTCCAGTGGAATTCGGTGGTGCTACGGAAGTTTTCAGCGCATAGCTGAACATGGGCCTTATCAGGAGAGCATTGAAGAACTCCAAGCGTGGGGCAAGGATTCAAGAGCAGTGTAGATGTAGAGCGTGTAGACTCGGCCGGCGGTGTGGCGGTGACGAGAGCGACCAGGAGTCCGGCTACCAGGAACCCCAAGATCTTCATGGTGAGAGCTAACGATAAGAGTGGAGATGAGGTCTTCTCAGAGGGTAAATCGATGTCAAGGGTAAGTAAAAAGGAGGATAGAAGATAAATTGAAGAGTGATGGAGGGATTGACGCATGCGAGCTCTGATTCGAAGGCCCGGCAGGCGGTGTGAGGTATAGTTCAGAGCTGTTCCGTCTGCATCAAACGAACTATTTGAGATAATCTTCCTTGGAGTCCGGGCGGGGACAAACAGTGAAAATATGAAAAGCCTATGAACGCAGGACCTGGAATGTACAAAAGGGGCAGGAGAGAGCTTTTCTGAATGGCGGTCAACTATCCAACTTCGGGCCCAATAAACTAGACTGGATCAGTCCACGCCCATGAACTAATATGTTGTATCGAACACTTATACTGCCACTTAACACAAGGTGATGACAGTCTTCACTAATCTAGATATATGATATGTTTTAGCAGAAATGATAGAAGAATATAGACAATCTTTCATCTCTTTAGCCTCAAATTAGGTTGATATCAGTGACAGCGAACGTGGACCTCTTTACATTCTCATCTTCAAAGTCCAAGTCAAAATCTTCACCTTGTCACTGCCCAGATCTCTTCCATACCTCCATCTTCATTCTCTTCGTTTTTCTATCTCCATTTGTTCGACTTCCTAATATTCCGATAACTCACGGCGCTTTTCATTATTACCCTATCTTCATCGTCCTAAACCTTTTTTTAACTCTATACAGCACATATCCACGAATAAGATCATAATAATGAAGTTCCTCCATCTCGTCTCCCATGCTTGTCCTTCCTTTCGCCTAGAGAACAATCCGGAGTGCCACGAATGGTTTTGACGCACATGCGGCTCCGTACGTCACACTCTTCACCGCAGCCATCCAAGACAATAAATGCACTACACTGGAATACACGTGAAACTGCTGACCGTCTAAGAAATGGCGGTTTCTAATTCTCAATATATATTGTCCGATGAGAAAGGCGTGCTAGAATCAGTGCGCGCGGGAGGTGGCCCGGTGCTGTGCCGGTCTGGGGGATCACGCGCGAGGGAGTTTGACTCATTTCTAGATTGAGAGAGGTCATGCGTAGGGTAATGAGCTGAGGATGAGCTCGATTAATCGGACGATTCTCTATAAATCAGATTCGTGGTACAAAGAACTCTAGAGAATCCATTAGCCCAGGCTGATTAAATAGAATGGGGCTCTCGGTGTGGGTAGGCACCAAGAGCAGGCATCCCCTCGATCTCAACTTCAAAAATGGAATAGCCAGCTCTCCTCTCGCCAAATCTATTTCTCGCTTATGGCTTTCACTTGGATGACGATTCTTCTAGAACGTCACGGGCCTACCATAGCAAACCTCCCCGTATAAAAGCACCTGCTCTTTCAACTCCCTCTCACTTCTATCTTCCACAGAGAAACCCAACTCGACACCTCTCTGCATCTCCACCATGAAGATCCTCTCTCTCCTCTCCATTTTCCTCCCCGTTGTAGCCTCCGTGGCTCTCCCCCAGGTTGATTCAACCCCCGGCTTGGATTCCTCTCAACAATGCAGCCTCGAATGCAAGGTCACGTATGATCTCTGGATGGCCGTGCGTATGCTAGCCCTCCCAGCCCGTATCCAAACTGACTTCATCATTTAGACTCTCTTGGACGACGTGGAGAAGGTTATGCGATCCCATGACGACGTCTGTCACGAATACAACAACGTTGTATGTCCCACCCTTCTTGCCGCGTGTTATCAACTAATATTGACAATGAACAGTGTCCCGACTGCGGCTACTGCGATCTCCTTATCCACGAGGAGAACCAGTCCAATGCCGACTCTACAAAGCAGGAGCACACCTCCATCGGCAATGACAAGGACGTCTCCAAGATTGGCTCTCGCGCCGTGACCGAGGTTTGCTCTCGCGGCGACAAGCGTTGCTCGCAAGACGGGTCGCACCTCCAAGTGTGCGGTTTCTCGGGCTCGTGGAGGTGGTTGGACAAGCAGAACTGCGGCAAGGGCTGCTGCGACTACATCATGGGGACCCGCCAGCCCATGTGCATGTGCCTCAAGCCTCCTCATGCACTTCTTGGAGGAGATGAGGTAGATGATGCAGACCACAGCGCTTGAGCAAAGTCATGCGGGACTCGTAGAGAAAGCTCGGTAGATCGGCATTCATAGATCGGCTCAATCGGGGGTGCTCTGGATAAATGGATTAGTGAAGACTTATTCATATAGAAGGGACACACGGAAGGTAAAAGAGAGTCTCAATAGATGCATATTTCACATTCTCCAGTGTTGGTACAAGGGCCGTTACATGATGACGGTTGAGGTTCCGCTATGAAAACCCAGCCCAAAAACTCCGTGCCTATTATATTCCCGTGACACATTACTGGTTAAGAAATCCCATACCCGCTTCTCCAAAGGTTCCAGACAATTGCTAATATCCCCTTCACCTATCCGCATCTCTTTCCTCGACTTCAGATGCATATCCAGCATCGCTCTTGACCGGCTCCATCAAGTTGGCGCTGTAGACGTGCTTGAAATCTTGCGCACTCCAGCTCTGTTGTCTTCCTAAAGCGCCTAGGCTCAAGCCCGAAGGTTTGGCCCTCTTGATAGCCTCCGCTTGTCCGGTTCCGACCCCCGTATGAATTGGTACGACGCCCTGGCCTGGTGGCGGGAACGCAGATGTTGCCATGGATGTGGGAGAGGCGACGGTCTCTCCTGTAACGTCTCTCCCACTCTCTGTCACGGTGTCGCTGGACAACACGGACGAGAGCGAGGGCTCCTTGTGTGCTTCTTTCAGCGCTTGTTCGTAGTTTGTCGAGCTCGTGCGAATGAGGCCCGCGGGCTTCCTCCATGCCTTCTGGGCTTCATTCATCTTCTCTTCGTCAATCGTCTTATCGAAGGGCATGTTCTCGCGTGACGGAAGCGGCGTGGTTGGGGCAGCCGACTCAGTCTGTGTGGTGGTATTGTATGTGAAAGCAGCCTCGGCTTCGGAGCGTGTATTTGGAGTGAGGCCTGATGGTGTTCCGGGTGTGAATGTTCCGCTGGAAGGAGGGAGGAGAGTTGTTGAGTCGGCGTCGCCCATGATGATTATGTATGGAGCGGAAATGCGGGGTCGGCGTTTTTGTCGGGAGATCGGGTGTTAGGAACAGGTGATCGTGAGATCGAGACTCTCGTGTATGCAACCAGCAGTCGGAGCTTTGTCGGGATCGTATGATGAGCTGTTTGTCTTTACCTGAAGCAATTAGAATAATAAGCGGGGAATGTGCATTTGTGCCGGACCTTCCGAGTTTTTGAATTTAGGAGTTGCAATCAATTCAATCGTTTGGTTTGAAAGAGTTCAATTGCGAGTCTTCTTGAGGCACTCCAAGCAATGAGAGCATCGTCCCAGCAAGCTATATGAACACTGTTGTCGGGTTATGATGACATGTCTTGGCGCTGACGTCGATTCGCGCAGATCCTCCAGGGTCCACATGCGGGGCGTGTTCTAGTCCCACTATGCATGACTTTGTGTGCATCACTCCATCTCTATTGCATGATGGTGAGGAGGCTCTTGTCCGAGTGTGCTCATCAGTACAAGAATGCAGCAAGGGGCTCGCAACACTATATTCGGTGGCGTAAGAATGGTAGGAAAAATGATGGCGTGGTACCAAGTAAGACCTGAGTTTCTGTATGAACATTTGGCAAAAGAGCGAAAGGCGTCAAATATTCAGTAGAAGACGGGATGACGTGAGACAAAGTTATAGAGCCTAGTGGCATAC
The DNA here is from genome assembly GCA_010093585.1 of Melanomma pulvis-pyrius CBS 109.77. Classification (NCBI taxonomy): domain Eukaryota; kingdom Fungi; phylum Ascomycota; class Dothideomycetes; order Pleosporales; family Melanommataceae; genus Melanomma; species Melanomma pulvis-pyrius. The sequence continues at coordinate 26,041 of MU001740.1, read as the reverse complement.
TATAATCGCAGCCTCAAAAACAATGCTAACCTCTAATAATGACTAAGTGGGCAGGTGTTCAAAGTCGAGGTACAAGGCTAAACATCTTTGAAGACATTCATGTTGATCCTTCGGGTGTCAATCCCAGCGAATTCAGCCATCATGAGAGTTCTCACGTGACGTCACTGATTCACTCCACCGCAGCCAAGCGAGATGACGCAATCTTACAAAAAAACCCCGAACGACCGAATGTTAGTGATTCTGCTCACCTATAAATATATGCGAAAAGTTCAAGACCAGAGCTTTAGACCGGAGCTCCAATTTCCTTTCAAAAAAAATACAAACTTCTCTCGCACATGCTCTCGGCAAATATCAAAGCCGTTCAAAGCATCTTCTCAGTAGCCTGACGCTGTGGTTCCTGCCCTTCATGATCGTTCGCAAAGGGAAAAAAAATCAGGCCATTAGAAGCATGTGTAGCAGATTTTCCTCGATGAGGGAACATTTCAGCAATCTACTAGACTATAATGTGGATCTAGCCTTGTAGCTATAGGACATAAAGATTAAGGCTCCTCTATATGAAAGCTTGTTGGTGGCAACATGCTGCCGCATCTCATGGACAAAGCAACTTTCCCCACTAGAAAGACGGAGCTCTCGATCTCGGTCTTTACGAACCACCTGCATGTTATCGAGCGATTGTATCAGAAGGCGGCAGGACTGGATGTGCCAGCAGCGCTAAGGCTCGAAAGCTCATTGGAGCGCAACGCCCTTCACGACGCACAATTGAGCGGTGAAGCAGCTGTGCCACCACACTCAAACCACCAACACTTTCGAAGGGCGATTTTGATCAACATCATTGGTTTGGCGTTCTCCATTCGCGAAGGAAGGGCGACTTCGTCCAATGATATTCCGCAGGGGGCTCTTCGGGGCGCAGTGGTTCAATGACAGTGAAGGGCGATATGGAAATATGCAGCTGCGGAAAAAAAAGGGCAAAATAGGGCAAAGCCGCGCGTGATGTTCCTCGCTGTCGACTGGAATACGAGAATGCGGTGAAAGGGCTACACTGAGGCTGAAGAACCAGCTTTGTGTCGAGATGTGGGGAGATCATGAATCGATTCATACTACAAACAAGCTGATTGAGCGTAAATGACAGTGTAAACCAGGAGAAATTCGGTAGTGACAGGCTGAAAGAAAACCAGACACATAGAGATCCACCAAACTAGAAAGAAGTCCTTTGCCAATTTACCCTTAGCCCAAATCACAATATCCAAAGCGCGAACTCCTATACGAACCTTGCCCACAGTCCTTTTCCAAAATCCATATTGCCCATCTACAACTTGATTCCATGAACCTTGACGTGATCACGCAACTTATCAAGACGATAAAACGCCTTGTCGCAATCAAAATCAACGCATTTGAACTCCGGAGCCTCGTGCTTCTTCATATGGCGGCGGTAATCTCCTGCGCGGCGGAACGTCTGGCGGCAGCCCTTGGGGCATCGAAGGTGGCCCTGGTCTGGGGTGTTGATAGGCTTCCGAGCTGACAAGGAAGCACGAGGAGTCTGACGTGGCAGCGGACGCGAGGCTGGAGGGTTGGGCTGCAGCATCATAGGACCAGTTGGCGAGGGAGCAAGAGGGGCCTGATATGGCAGCTGAAGTGAGGCTGGAGGACCGGGCTGCATGCTGACAGGCCAGGCAAAGCCGGTATTATTCTGATCATTGTTGAAATCCATTCCCAGGTCGTGGTAGCCAGCCAGTGGAAAGCTGTTGGTTTCCTCGAAGCCGGCACCGGTGTCACCCATTGCCACAGGGTTGTAGCTAGTGGGTTGAAGGCTGTAGGACGGGTTGAAGTCGTTAATTGTGCTGAAGTTCAAGAGCTCAGGCGTAAAGTCCAGTGCCGGGGTGTTGGGAAGTGGGTTGTTGTAGCCATAATTTTGTCGACGGTTGAAGTTACTGGCGAGTGGTTGAATCTGAGGTATGATGCCGTCGACATGTTGAAGAGTGCGGTGGTAGGGGGAGTTGGTCCAGGAAGCGTGCTCGGAGACAACACTCGGGCCATGAGGCGCAAGGGTTGCAGGACCTAGGATGGGAAGATACCGACTACAAAAGGCATAACTGCGTCAGTCTAAAAAAAATTACCTGTCGTCATTAGCTGCCGCTCGTAGTGGAACGAGCTCTATGTTTTCCGTTTCGATCTCCCATGATGTTGACATTGTAGGTTGTGCTGACCAAAGGAAGAATTTTGTTGAAAATTGGGTCGGTCTGTAGAAAGAGTTCTCGGGGTACAAAAAAACGCTTCGAGAATCGTTACGGGCGTCGGCTGAGAAGTCGGTAGCACAGCGTTTTCAGATAGCGTCAGAGAGGAAAAATCGGGGAAGAGACGACGACGTTATGGGCGCTTTCATGTTCATATACACCTGGAGCTGAAGGGTGAGGGCGCACAAAAGCATGACCGCGGACGCCATAGTGTTTTCGAGGCGACTAATAGTAAGGCTAGTCGGCGCCCTCCCATTTCATTTAGACCTATGAATTGCTCCTTAGAAGCGACATTGCTTGCTAAATATGAAAATTTGATAAATCCAGACGAAACTCGAGTTCTATCAATGTTATCCACGAGCTAAAGGTCTCCAGTTCAGAATGACGAGCTCACCTGAACTCTTCGCTTGCAAAAAATGTCCTAAGACTTTCGCAACACGTGGGCGATATAAGTGCGACTTCCCTACGTATAGAGCGATGAATTGAACTAAAAGTACAATAGTCAACATTGCAAAACGCACTCCAAACCATACCTATGCCCTTCCTGCCACAAAGGATTTGCCCTGCGGAATGACCTTGCCCGACACGAACAAGCCCGACATCGAGTGGGGAATAGGAGATTCCCATGCAGCGTCCCAGGGTGTAATTTCAAAACAGCAACACGGAAAGATAACCTGCGCCAGCACATGCGTAAATTCCATGATTCCTTGGGAAGTGAAAATGGACAAAACTCAGAAGCTACACAAGAAGAGTCACCAACACATATTGACCTTGTAGTAGAGCGACCAGATGTCTGGAAAGCAGCGGGAGCTGGGACTATGGATTTCGTCCGATATCTAATCGATCAACACGCTGATATCTCAGCAAAAGCGGACGACGGATCAACCCTTTTGCATTGTGCAGCAAGAGCTGGACATGTAGACGTATTGCTGCAGTTGCTAAAAAGAGGAGCTAATATGTCGGAAAAAAATGACATGGGGCGAACAGCATTGCATGAAGCAGTCATAGGTGGACATTTAGATTCTACAAGGATTTTGCTAAAACATGGAGCGAATAGCAGAACTCGGGACAAGCGTAGCCGATCGATCATACAGACTGCGATCGAACATGGCCACGTACAACTCACCCAATTCCTCATTGGGTACCTGGGTCCCGAGAATCTTAGTGAATACTATCCACTGCCACTTCATCTTGCGGCAACATTAGGAAATGTTTCGATGTTGAAAGCGCTCCTGTCGTACCCCGAAGTCGACCCAAATTTGAGGACTGATAAAAGATGGGCTGCAATACATCTCGCAGCCCGCCATGGTCATGAGGAAGCGGTCAAGGTGTTATTAGACACCCAAACAGTCGATTTCAACTCAAAGGGGGGGCGAGATGAATTAACACCATTACACTGTGCAGCCAGGAACGGCCACGAAAAGGTAGTTAGGGAGCTGTTGGCCCATAAAGAAATAGAGATGAACGGGGCAGCCAGCGGATTATCAGCGTTACAGTACGCCGCAATGAACGGCCACGAACAGGTTGTGAAACATCTTTTGTCCCACAACAAAGTTAATGTCAATTTCACAGATTGGGCTGAGCAGGCAGCATTCCACATCGCTGCGAGGGACAGACATCTGGCTATCATGAAACTCCTTCTGAACGACAAGCGCTTTGACCCAGCTCGCTTGAAGTTGGGTATAGGGTACTCTGGCCAATCTCCACTCCATTGCGCGGCTGTGGAAGAAAATTTGAAGGTAGTCAAATGGTTTCTTCAACACGGGTGTGTCGATATGAACGGTAGAAATGATCTTGGGAATACACCACTTCATCAAGCTGTAATTTTTTCTCGCTTGGAAGTTACCGAGTGGCTTCTCGATTAGGAAAACACAGAAGTGAATGCCACGGATCAGTTCAGCATTACACCATTACATGAGGCAGCAAGATACGGCCCAATCGACGCAGTGAAGCTGCTCCTCAAACACAAAGACATCGACATCGAGGCACGCACCGACCAGAATTTCTGTGGTTCCATTTTGAAGAATGACACCGCTCTCCAACTCGCAAAAAAAGGGCGCCACGAAGAAATCGTCACTCTCCTGTTAGCCCACGGAGCTATTGATTATCCAGACGAGCATAATGTACCGTCGGCAACATTCGAGCCAAACGAGACGGGCAGCGCACCATCGAACGAATTCCAGGAACTGGAGCGTAGCGAGTTTTTGAATCCGGACCTGGACGTTGACCTAGATATGGACACGGGTATGGACGTGGAAATGGACCTGGACATGCAGGATGACTGGATGGAAGACTTCCTCGCGTACGACGAACCAAATCAACTTTCCGAGGAATTTTCCCAAGAAAGGTGGAGGCCTTGGGAGAGCGGTTAGTTGTAATCAATGACAGTTGAATTAGCAGTGGGGCGTGCCATAGATCTCCTTACGCAGATTACTCTTTTCTTCTTAATCATATTTTCTGTTATATATGGCTGCGTCCAATGAGTCGATGTTGGACGTGCTTGAACGATGTGGAAATAGAGTTTCGACGGTTAATTCAAAAACTGATTTCATTCAGACACAACACCATCTGTCCATGTCTACTGCACTAATTACATATATACATCACACATCCGTAATGCTGTGTAGAGTCATCATATGCAACGCACGATTATCCTACATACTATGCGTACAATATACATACAAGGCTTATCTACATCACCACAATCATAATCATACCCAATGCAATGCACCAAATCCATCTACATCCCCTCTATATACCTCATCTGCAACCGATCCCCCGTCCTTGGCATCGTCTCAATAGCCCTGACCGTCAATGGACTAATCTGCTCCAGCACCTCTCTCGCCCAGCCCCCAATCTCAGGATTATACCCCATTCCATTCGCCTCATCTCTCTTAATTTGTGTATACGCCGCTGCTAGAATGACAAGCGTCTTGTACCTCGGCATGATGGACTTGTGGCCCACCCCACTGTTTCGGAGCTCCATCCAGAAGAAACCGGATACGTTGCGTCGGATGTAGTACGGTTGGAGGGTCCGCCAGCCAGGGAATTGCGGCATCAGGTAGTACTCGCAAGCCGAGAAGGCATCGACGATGCGGCCGCGGCGGGCCAGCATCTGGATGAACTCGTTCCAGGTCAGGTTGTCGATGACGTAGCCGTTGTTTAGTAGTTGACTGATTGTGCGCTGCGCTTCCTGTACATATTTGGGATCATCTTGTATGAGGAGACTGCGGATGTAGATCCGTGCGGCACGATAGAGAACGTGACGGCGGTTCGTGGCAATCTTTGCGGAGGCACCGCTTTCCTTGAGAGCCGGGTCGAGGAGGGAGTCGAATTCTACCTTAGCGGGCTGGGGGTCGATGACTTGTTGGAGTGTTTTGACGAGCTTTTCGGCTTGGACCCGCGCAAGTTCCCAGCATTTCGCTACCTCGTCGTACTCTTTGGCCTTGAAATGGGCTTCCATAATGGTGGTGAGAAGTGTGATTGGGGGTTCGTAATCTGCCTCGTTTGGACGGGCCATCGAGGCGGCCTCGAAGAGCTCTTTGCAGATCTCGTAGGCGCCCCGAGTGCTATACAGCAAGATCAGGAGCCCAAAGTAGCCTTGGGGAACACTGTGCTCCTGGGACTCTATGAACCTCGAGTGTTTAGGTTCTCGGTTGGCCAGCTCAGATTCATAGCTTTCAAACAATATTCCTCTCAAGGTTTCTTCGACAGCAATGAGGCGTGTGCGAGGGTCCGTGATTTTCAGCTCCTGTAGTTTCCGGAGTTCGGTTATTCCTATGGCAAGAAGGGAAGCTTGGCGGGAATTCTTGGTCTGCTTGACGTTTCGGGCCTCCATGCGGTTGTGAGCACGGAGAGCATGCTCATACTGTCCCTCCCGAAGAAATCCAGTGATGACCAGAGCGTAATGAAAACCATGGACCCGCATATTGTTATTCGGCATTGTGACTCTCAATATCTTATATGCTGCATTTGTCTGACGAACCTCAATCAATGATCGCATCAAAGCCGCATAAGTCCAGGAATCGAGTGGAATATTATTGTCGACCATATACCTGTATAATCTCCGGCTATTTCCGACATCGCCTTGGAGCGCGTAATGCGTGATCAATAGATTCCACGTGTGTGTTAGAGAGCCTCGAAGCGTTTCAGCCTGATGGCTCTTGAGCATTCCCTGAGCAACTGCCTCGGCGCCCTCTGGATCGCCGGACTGCAAAAATGCTTGGACATAGCCCGCTCTTGCTCTGACATCTGTCCGAACGGGGACTTTGAGTTGTTCGGCCTTCGAATAGAGTGCCTCAAAGGCTTCTACGTCACCTCTCGAGGCACATAGATCTAACAAAGGACCGAAAGTATGCGTATCTGGCACAACTCCGGATTCCAGTATTCTGTTGAAGCACTCAAGAGCACCGTCGAGATCATCGGCCCGTGTGTGTGCAAGAAGTAGAATGTTCCAGCAGGCAGTGTCAGGGACTAGACCAAATTCCTTCGAAATGCGCTTAAACTGATCCATGGTCCCTTGCACGTCCACTCGCCTAGCGTAAACATATAGAAGCGAAGCTATAGTTTTTAGATTGGTAAAATTGGGGAAATGTGTGGAAAGCACATCAAAATATTCGTGAACCTCATCGACTTTTCCGTATTCGGCATAGAAGCGGACGAGGTAGACCATGGTATGGGCGTGTGTACACCATTGGTCTTTATAGAACGTACGCAAGTCTTGAACCAGGTCACCCACGACTTCGATGCTTCCAAAGGCTCCATGCTGCATAATCAAGTTTGTAATAATTGATTTGGAGGGTCGAATACGATGGGTTGGATCTTGCATCGACTCTTCTTTGTACTTGTTATACAACTCTTGAAATATCTTACGCTGGTTGGTATATTCGCGGTACCTAGGCAGCTTCAACAGCCGCCCGATAGCATAGTCGTAAGAAGATATTCTCGGAAGTCCCAAAGTGCGTAAATCGCTGAACAGTCCAAGCAAAAGTTCCAGGATATAGTCCTCGTCCGGATCGATTGGTGTCAAGACTTGTTCAATGACCAAAGGAACAAATCCGTTAATGAAAATCCTGAGTGCCTTTTCATTTCCCTCTGTAGATTTCAGCTCGTCCTGAAATCGTTCAACATACTCAAGCAAAGATAGTAAGTGATCGCTTAAGCTAGGCAGACGTGCAACAGTTTTCCACACTGCCTTGATATCCTCTCTATGGTCTGTAAAGGGTGTCTTTTGGATATGCATAGGCAAGGCAGATCGCAGAAATGTTCTGAATACATGCAGGGTAAGATCCCAGTGATTGTCTTCGATGGTGCGCCCCAAGATAGCATCCGTACCACAGTCGAGTCCGGAAAACCGAGCAGCGGATTCTTCATGAAGCTGAATAGCTGGTCCAACCATCCTGAGTGCTACATACGCAGAGATAGCCGTTCGGTATGACGATGCACGGCGATATTCCAGTGGCAAGGTATCAAATATCTGAAGTATACGGCTGGACTCGACCGAAACCGTGTGGGAAGTGAGATACTCGAGGAGCGTTGCTTTTATGTCAGGCGTGCGACTGGATTCTTGGATAGCAGAGTACAGCCGCCATGCTAACTCTTGCTTGCCGAGTTCCTTCGCCTTAAGGAGAGTATATAGTGCATCGCTTGCAGTGTTCCCTTGCAGTCTCTCTTCCATCTCTTCTCGAAACTGGAACTCTCGCGATTCAGTGTCTCGTAACTCTATCGCTTTTGCTTCCTTCTTATCATGATGTTCTCCTCTGTTAATTGTTCTAGTCTTCTGCCGAGTTGAAGAGATTGCATCGCCACCACCAGTATCTGCGCCTCCGTCTTTCGGCAACAGAGGCGAATGTGCATCCGCCTCACTATTCACTCCTTTAGCTTCCCACCGAGTTGTAGAGAACTGCCGGAAGCCATTTCCATTGATTTGGTGCCTCCGTCGAGCCTCAACTGAGGCTAAGCCGTACGTAGAGATCCGTTGAAGCAAAGCGACAGTCTTTTCAGGGTACAAAAAGTCAAGAAGTAGCCCGTCGCTACGTTTCGAGCCTCGGCAAAGTGTCCTTCGCCCTCCACTGTCGTCACTATTGGCAAGCCCGAATATCGAGGTAGAGGCCCACCATATTGGCAGGTTCAAATCGCTGGCACCGTGGTGCCAAAATGAGGAGTGGAGTGTTCGTCGGCCGTGCGTGCATCGTTTGGGAGTTCGCAAGAGGTGCCGTCCGGTCTCGAGACATGTCGGAGCCCGCTCAAGCATCCCCCTCGGCGCCAGGAGTGTGATGGTCGCCGCCACGAATTACCGAGAGACAAGATAATTCCTACAAACTAAAGATATTAGGTGATGCTCGAGCAGATCTCCCAGCGCTGGAAGTCGGAGCTTACAGCTTTGCATGCCTCCTGGTTCCAGAGTTTAACACAAGTGTCGAACAGGTGCAATTAGAGAGCAAAAGGCAGGTAATTGAGCGAATAGTGGAAGAGGATAGGGACGATGACGCACAAAGAGAGCGAATGGATGTGAACGAGATTGGCGGCGTCGGCACCGGATCGAATGATCATGATGCTGAAAGTTTTGGAGACACGTGATCGGCAGCGGCCACTAGGAGAAACTTGGCCGATTCGCCGACGCTTCAACTCAGATGCCCCTCCAAGTCGCACTCCACCACGACTACGCATTCGTCGAGATGGATATCACGAAATTCATAGTCGACTTTCGTGAGTCGGCGTTTCTGCTGGGCGACTACAACACATATCGGGGCCAGCTCTCGCGTCGAGTACGGATTGTGCGGAAGAAGCTAGGGCGTGCGACTGCCAAAAATGCAAAATATGTAGCAAAGGTGCCGGTGACGGCGGACGAGGTCGCAAGAAACATTGAGTATGATGAGCTGGGTATCAATTGATTTGTATTTTGCTGACAGCTACCAGGTTCCTGCATCTTCTCCTCATCACCTCTGAACGAGCATGGGCGCATGCGATGGCCATGAAGGCAGCACATGCCGAGGACAACGCAGACAAGAACATCACGGGCTCTACGCGGCAGCATATTCTATCGAGACTCCACAAGGCGATCAAGCACGCGGAAGAGGTGGTCGAGCTGCTCTCGAACCAAACGGCTAGCGGGGCAAATGACACCGATATCCTGGAAGCCAAGGCATACGCATATTCGCTAGCTGGAGCAGAAGAGTTTGAGAAGCAGGCAGAAGGTGTGAAGGACAGTGATGCGTCTCCCCAGAGGTGGACACCGTGTCTGACCAACTACTCCGCGGCCAGAGTCATCTACAGTTCTTTACTGAAAGCAACGAAGAAGGATCTGTTCAAGGAAATACTGGCAAACACAACCGACCCGAGCATCCGGTACGCTGCCTACCAGCATCGAATCCCGCGGACTGTAGGTGTGCCGGCTGTGTCGAAGAAGTTCTTCCCTAGAGACGAGCCAAAGCTAGTGCAGGCGGTGGAGAAGCTTGATGCAACAGCTTTGCAGGAGGAAGAAACCACTTCTTCAGGTATGTGTTGTAAACTCTTTCGTCATGCCGTTTTGTTAATTCTCGCTAGGCTCGAAAATCACCTGGCGCAACCGGACAGCAAACATAGTGGATGCTGCAATTGGTCAGGCTCTTGTTTCCGTCGAGGCTGCTTCTACAGAGCTCGCATCAGTACTAGATTCAACTAGCTCACCAAAAGAGAGAGCGAACGCTTACGATGATGTTCTAATTGCAAGTCAGGACGCTGCCGATGCAACACGAAGAGCCATAGAGGAGCTCGAGAAAGAAGGCGTAGATGAGGGTGATGCACGCGTGCAAGATCTCCGCGTAACTAGTCTCGCCGTCAACTATGATCTAATTGCGTGGAGAGTGGGTCGCAACAGAATTCTCATCGGCGCAGACGACGGGCTCACATTTCCTCCAAATGCAACACGGAAACCGCAGCGGCCACGAAAGGACGGGAAGGAGTGGGCGGAGCGAGAGGAGCCCACTGGCCGTAAACTGGCAAGGCTGCGGGAACGTGTGGCACTATACGACGCAATTCTTCAAAGCATCGACTCTATCAAAGCGCTTGGGGGTGCGGTCGGAGACACTAGGTTCATCGCTGAACTAAACGGTCAACGTGCCTACTTCCAAGCGCTGAAGTGCCTGAATCTATCGCACTCTCACGCCTTTCTGTCTGCTCCCAAACAAGCACTCGCGCTCTGCAACAGGGCGCTATCGCTCTCGTCCCAGGCGGTCTCGTCCCCCAGACCAGCAGCATCGTCGCCGTCTAATGTTCCGAAGCTAGCCGTGTCTGAACAGCAGGCACAAACTCTCAAGCAGGACTTGGGGAACCTCACCTCACATTACCGTGGGCTGGTGGCGCTGTCGCAGCTCTCCTCCAGCTCGGAGACAGTAGCCAAGACTCAGCTGACGAAGGCTGCGCCTATTGTAGAGAGACTCAACGAGTACCCAACATCGGGCTCCGTAGACCTAAAGAACCTAGTGACTTGGCCGCCAAAGCTGAAGCCGGTGCCAGTCAAGCCGCTTTTCCTGGATGTGGCATGGAACTACATCGAGTATCCAGGACGAATACAGCAGAAACATGCACCAGAACCCGAGAAGATGCAGGTGGATGAGAAGGCGGAGGACGCAAAGCCCGCAAAGAAAGGATGGTTCGGATTTGGAAGATAGGAGGCTGCAGGTACACAGGCCGCAGGGGTTTGCGCGAATGGAACCCCGTGATCCTGGCGTCCGCTGGCCCGCCTTGAACGACGTGGCGGTAGTTCTCATCTATTTGCGGGTGTGTTAGATAGCACTCTGGACTCGCAGCAGCCAGGTCTCAATGATGAAACGCTCCAGACAATTGTCCTCGATGGTGTGCACTACGTATATGGTTCGCGACGTTCACAGAGTGGTGTCACAAGGGCGCTGATTGGCTCAAGGGCAGCGTGCGCACGGGCAGTCAGCTACGCGGAATGTTTGCCCGTTTTCTGGGGCTTGTTTTAGCGTGCAGATTTCCCCTGAGTTGCACCTGGGCATCGATGGAATTGATAACTGACCGGATAAGCGCCCAGAGGCTCTGCTTATACGCGCCTCCGGAGATAGCATTGGACAAAACGGGAAGGGTTTCAATATGACGAACGAACGGCTGTCAGCCCTGCATCAGGGCGGCAGAGGCGTCGAGCTGAGCTGCTGGCGGTGCACAGGGCGGGTTTCAATTGAACATGTATCAGATGGCTGTCACGGCGGCGCGCCTCCAGGGAGAAACAGGATGGTGGTCCAGAGAGGGCAGCGTGGAGCCATCTCTGCACGACAGTCGTAAAGCCGGCAGAGTGAGGGGCGCTTCGCGGATCTTTTTGCGGGTCATGGCATGCGGGAAATTAAATTGACCTCTATCGATATCATATCCCTGGGGACGCGGTCGGACCCCCTTTCACGCCCGCCGCAACGCGCGCGACCAAATTGTACCTTGTACCTCACTCATCTCATCTCATCTGTCCCCGGGCTCTGCTCTAACCCTCTCTCTTGCCAGACTCTGCCTCACACTCTTTGGACCTCTTGCTTTCCCCTAATCACGCTCACTTGCCCTCACCTACACTCACTTAATACCAGTCATTCATTCATTCATTCAAAGTCTCTGCATTCCTGCCTTTGTTCCGTCCGAGCTAGGGAGATTTTCAAGCTCCCCTCCCATACCATCGTCCCTCCATCCAACTGTAAGAAACGCATCCGCGTTTCTTCGCCCTAATACACCACGGCTTTCGCGCTGGCTACATCAATTCTCCCGCGGCCAACGGCCCTCGAATCGTTCCGCCGCCCGTCGATCCTGCAGGCGCTCGACCTGCCCGCCTTCAAACTGGCGTCCACCCTCGACGACAAGCCCTCATTACCGTCGATCGGCCACGAGATCTCGCGTCCCTCATCCGCGTCGACGGTGGCTTCGTACTCGACGCAGCACCGCCACGGCAGCCATGCGTCGATCCAACTCCCCGCGTTGAATACTCTTGCGAGCGTCGCGTCGAACAGCCCCCCAGCGGCCAGGACCAGTATGGATAGTAATGATAATATTTCGAGGAGAGGCACGCCCCCGAAGCAGCCCTCGCCGCCCCCAAGGTGCGTTTAATCATAGCTGAATGAGATGCCAGGGTTGGCTGCACATTCCACGATGCCATTCCCAAGTGAACATTTAGGGATCTGGAGATGCAACAGGCCTCAGCAGGGCCAAGCAGTTCCATTTACTCTCTGCATAGAACTCCTGGGCCGTATTCCCTGTGTGTTCGCTTGGGGTGACAAGATGGAGTTCTGGGTCTGAGCTGGCGCGAAAGCGTGATGCGCCTTCCCGCCCTGCTCTTATCGGCCTCTTAGCGCCCGAAATTTTCCCGGGGAACTTCTCCTCATCCCCACGACTTGACACTGATTTTTGTCCAGACCATCGAATGGCCACAGCATGACTTATGCAACTGCCGCGCCCGCTTCCTCTGGTGGACAGGCAAACTCACCGGTAAGTTATTTTCATTGAGTTGTTGCGCTGCACAGTTCGAAAAGATCGTCGCCAAATATTTTCCTTATCGCAGCAATCGATACCGCGACGCCCTCATCTTCCCCAATCATCACCTTCATTCATCCTCTCATTTCATCATCAGGCGCAGGTCTACTTCTAGCAGCTGCAATAGGGCTTGCCCATGTGCATGAGATGGCTGCACTATCCTCTAAGGTGTAGCAATTGTACTGACTGATCATCGCAGCCTGTCTGCCAGAACTGCTCCACAAGCACCACACCCCTCTGGCGACGCGACGAGTCCGGCTCCGTCCTCTGCAATGCTTGTGGCTTATTCCTGAAGCTGCACGGCCGCCCACGCCCCATCTCTCTCAAAACCGATGTCATCAAAAGCCGAAACCGCGTCAAGACGGGAGCGCAGGGCGGCCGTAAGAAGCCTGCCGACGGGAACGGCTTGCCTGCTGCCCATCCCGACGCCGACGGATCCCTAGGTCTTGCCCAGCACCGAAGGGCCTCGGGAAAGATCTCGTCTGGCCTCTCTGATCGGTCGCAATCGCCCATCTCGCGCACAGTCACCCCAGGTCTACAGCACTCATCCAACATCGCACCCCAGCACTTGTTCGATGGCGTGCTCCACCCAGACGCCTACCAGTCCCCATCGCTCCCCAGCTTCCTCCGTCAGCCGTCTCCAGGCTCGACTTCGTCTGTCAATGGGTCGCATCTCGAACCCCCACTCTCCTACGATGCGCTAGCTGCCCAGAACACCATGTTAAGGACACGTGTGAGCGAATTGGAGGTTATCAATGGCCTCTTCCAGGGACGCGTCAGGGAACTCGAGAACGGCGAAGAAGAGGCTAGGCGGATCGATCTTACAACACGAGCAACCGAAGCACAACTACGTGCAGAACTAGAAGAATCCAGGCAGCGAGAGACCGATCTCAAGAGGCGCCTCGATGAAGTCGAGAATGAAGGTCCCCGCCACAAGAAGATGAGGCTCAGCGACATGGTGGATGACAGCCGCGCGAGCACTCCAATAGGGTCCCTCGGCGAGTGATTGCCGATGTCTGACACGTCCAATATTTCCCTTTCGTTACTTTAATGATATGTTATGCTGGGAGGATTTGGGTGTTTTTCTTTATGCTGGCCAACATCATGGCCGTCCCGGTTCATCCTGCCACTGTAGTCGGTGATAGAGACTTACCAACTCACAACACCTTCCCGCTCATATCTCCAACGACTAGAGCTCTGCATCGACGCACCAAAAGCTCAACCATAGGTCAACTAGACCACCTAATGTCTGAATATCAACCCCCTTGGCCGCGGTACGCGGTCCTTGTACTCTAATCGTTCTTTTCGTCTTCATTTCCTTTTTCTTGTTGAAGAGTTGTTTTCGAATTTTCGGATGGAGAATCTGTCTGATACCATCTAGGCGTGAGGTGAGCTTGTCTTGGAAGGTTTTACGGATGGTGACGGACGAGATGTCCGATGGCAATCGGATGTGATGACTATCAAAAGTATTGTTGTTTTAAGATAATTAGTGCAATGGGATACGAAGTTGGCAAATTTTCGTCTTGGATCTCAATGCTTAAAGTACACTTACGCTAATACCGTAGCATTTGCCGCAGAATTATAGAAGATAAAATGCACGATGGGCTTGCACGAGTTGATGGATCGTCCGGGCAAGTTCAGTCCCGGCATCTACTCCAAACAGAAGTATCTCAACCGGCTAATTCGTGGAAATATATTTCAAGGATTTGGTTATCCCCGCATCATCGGTCCCTCCATCCGGCTCCTTTTCGAATTGACCACAAGGTAGCTTAAAATTGCAAGTAAGCCCGTGTTTCTATCCTCTATCCATCTCTTGACTCGCAACTTTCCCGACTGTCTCGGCGACCATCCCAAAGATGAAACTCCCCGTCATCCCGGTCCTATTGCTCGCACACTCCCAATTCGCTCTGTCAGTCGCCCCGGTAGTTGATCTAGTCTATTCACAGTACCGCGGTCGCGTTGTTGGCGATGGGACGACGCAGTGGTTGGGTATGCGGTATGCGGCTCCGCCGTTAGGCGACTTGAGATTCACACCACCAAAGGAGCCGCTAGAAACGGAGGGAGTGCTAGATGCCTCGAATGTAAGACTTTGCATCAGCTTGAAGAGAGCACAACAGAGTTTAGTGTTGGTGTTGATGTTCATACTGATGGATGGATGTATAGTTCGGTCCCATATGCATCGCCCAATCGCCACTAGACTGGACCAACAAACCCTCGTCGCGATTTACCGTCTCTGAGGACTGTCTCTATGTGAATGTCTTTGCACCATCAGATGCTACGCCCAAATCGAAGCTGCCGGTTATGTACTTTATTCAAGGAGGCGGCTTCCAGAGCAATTCCAATGCAAACTTTAACGGCTCCGATCTAGCGAGGAAGGGGAACATGGTGGTGGTCAGTATCAATTATCGAGTTGGGCCGTATGGCTTCTTGTGGGGGAAGGAGGTGAATGAGGGGGTAGGGAAAGGGAATGCGGGTATCAGGGATATGGTGATGGGGTTGGAGTGGGTTCGGGATCGTATTGCAACAGTAAGTTGAAGATAACTACCATTGCCATATCTAAAGTATGGTATCTGCAAGATTGAGTGCTAACAATGATGGTTAATAGTTCGGCGGCAACCCATCCCACGTCGTCCTAAACGGCGATTCCGCAGGTGCAACAGCCATCGTACTCCTTATCACCTCACCAACGATGGAATCCGCCAATTTATTCAAAGGAGCAATCATCGAGTCAACGGCCCAGGCAAATTTGCGCACGCTGGAACAGGCACAAGAGGGCTATGACTGTCTAGTCGCCGCTACAGGCTGCTCAAACTCCACCTCGACCCTCTCCTGTCTTCGTTCCCGCAATGCCACAGCACTGCAAAGCCCAACCTGCTCCTTCAACCCGCACATCGAAGCCCCCCTCATCCCCACCACACCCTTCCACGCCTTCGCAGCCGGCACCTACCTCAAGATCCCCACCATCTTTGGCACCTGCGCCGACGAAGGCACAGCCAGCGCACCGCAAACCATCGCGACAATCTCCGATTTCAACGCCGCCTTCTCCAACCACGTCCCCTCGCTCTCCGCCTCATCTCTCACAGTCCTAGACAACATGTACATCACCAACAAGACCGAGCCCGTTTTTCCAAACGCAGGCGCCCTGTGGCGCAACGCCGCAAACGCCTACGGCGACATCACCTTCCACTGCACCACGAAGATCTACCAGGACGTGCTGGCCAAAGACGGCGTCAACACGTGGAGCTACCGGTACGCGGTGCGCGACCCTGAGAATGAGGCCTCGGGCCGTGGCGCCTACCACACCGTCGAGCTGCCCGCCGTCTGGGGCCCCAACAACACGGACGGCAGCCCGCCGAAGTCCTACAAGCCTGGCGGCAGCAACGCCGGCATCGTGGATGTGGTGAGTGGGTACTGGATTGGGTTTGTGAATAGGTTGGATCCTAATGCGCGGGTTGGGGTGAGACCTGAGGGGCAAGCGAGGAGGGAGAGGGTGGTCTGGGAGACTTGGGGCCAGGGGAGGTGGTTGCGGTTTGTGGGGAATGCAACGGCGATGGAGGATTTGGATCCGGGGGAGAGGGGTAGGTGTAGGGTCTTGGATCCTGTGGTTAGGGTCTTGGAGCAGGTGCCGCCTAAGGGCACGGTCACGGAGTTGAAGGGGTGGTAGGGGTTTTTTGATGGGGGTTGGAGAGGGTGGAGAGAGGTAGTTTGTCACGAAGCGTAACGTAGCTTAGGTGGGGGCTTTAAGCAAAAGAAAATAGGAGGCGTTGGTACCTGGTATCTGAGAATCGGCAGTGTGAAGTCAGGCTGAAATTTGGTTGGAGTCTTTTGAGGATCCAGCGTTTCTACATAATCTAAACGAGCTTGGGAGTGGAGATAATATACGGAGATCGCGGGAAGTGCTTTTGTGGGCTCTTGGCCTGTTTTAAGAAGATTTTATGTGATTTAAGTGGGAACCCTGTTTTGAAAGCTGAACACATTTTCCGGGGGCAGCAACAGCTATCATTGCTACATGTGAGAAATCTTGCTTAAAACATCTTTCTTGATTTTGGGTGTATATATTCCTAGAACCTCGTCTCCGTGTTCTGATCGTATTAGCGGTGGGGCTGGATATACTGGGATTGGGAGGAGGGCGGGGATTTGGTCGATATCTATGTCACGGCTGATTTAGTGCCGGAAATCTTGGTGTGGTGAACTTGGAGGAATTTTTGGTTGTTCGTCTGTTAATGAGGTTGTTTGTGCTGGAAGTTGGGTCTTTGGTAGTTGATGAGTTTGTAAGAGACGGTGGTTATAGAATTCTATGCAAAGAGTAGAAAGTTAGAGGCTGTAGGGTAAAGGTTGTAGGTTGGAGATTAAAGATCGAAGTTGTTGTATTGGTGGTTATTATTCTCTTCGACACAAATAGTTCATATAGATGGCTTGCACCTTGTCGTAGACAGAGCAGTAAACGTATTACTCTGTGAAGCTATTATTGGCTAAAGCTACTAAGAGACCCAGATCATCATTTCTTAGGCCAGAAGTTATTCGACAAGCTCATAGCGGACAGAAAACTTCCAATATTAATGCTTAGAGGTGACCGTGGATCCCTCAGTGAGAGGAGACAAACAATAGACACTTTAGTACAAGGAGATGATGAGAAAGAGCTGCTTATAGCAAAGCTAAGATGAAGTATATAATCTTGAGTGTCAGGTGTCGTTTTTCCACAGAGGAGTACACCCTTTCTCAATTGTCTCAATTACAATGGACACTCCATACTCAGACAGTGCTTTTGTAGAACCACGGCTAAACATCCGACATACATGGAGAAATCGAACTACTGCATCTTCTTGCATTGCTTGCTACATATTTTGCCGACTCGTTCAAAATCCAACTTACTCGGGAATGGAGGATTTTGTTCCACTCTGCTGATGATGAAGATGCCAGGCTCTTTGGAGCCGACGGGGAATTGTTCGAAGGTGAGACATGAAGCACCTGCTTTCTAGCGCTGAATTTCCACGTTGATGATGCGTTTGAGCTTGGTCTCTGCGTCGGTCGTGTTGTACTTGTATCTTAAGTTGGCATCTGGCCAAGTATGCATGTCGATTACGAGATTGCATGCATGTCTTAAAGACGAGATGAAAAATAGCAATTACAGCATACCAGCTCCTACAAGTAGCTGTGCGTATTTGACAATTCAATCATCAGAGTTCTTTGACTAGGGAGACTAGAGGACAGTGATGCAAGGTATACGAAGAAGGCAGGTGAGAGAAGCTGCAGTTACACGTTACTTTATACAATTACCTCAACGATTAGAGAAATGAATGTCTAAGAGCATGATTCCCGTCTACTTCATCTCACTTCGGTGCTGTGATAGTCTGTCTGCTGCCCGAGGTCTAGTCTGTCCGAGCAGGGAAGGCGCTGCTGTTGAGAGCTCCTGCGCAACACACCCACCAGCGCCCACCTCAATTAACAAACATCAGTCTCTACCACTCGACAAGTACCAACGAGAGAGAAAATGAAGCACAACAACGAAGGGGAGTGCAAAGCGATGTTCGCGTCGCCCTGGTGATTCCGCTCTCCCGAATCGGCCCGACGGGGCCCAAGCTCGGCCTTACCTAATCGCGAGAGCTCCTTCGCTTCTTGAGGTTTTTTCTGCGTCTCCTCGCTCCCTCCTCCACCCACCTGCATCCATTGCGACCTCATTCCATCCCCGTTCCATCTCCACTCACACCCTCCAACACCGCCACCATGGTTGCCATCGCCAGATCCTTCGGCGCCGCCCGCCTGGCCGCCCGCTCTGTCCAGTCTGCTGGCCAGCCGGCTGCCCGCTTCGTGTCAACACAGGGTACGTAGGACCTCAATCCCATCCCCCATCCGCGCCATCAGCGCAATTGCATCAAGCAGCCATTGACGCCCACCCCGCAGCCCCCGTCCGCGTCGCGGCCCCCAAGAACAGCCTCGTTATGAACAACTCGGTCCGCAATGCCTTCAAGAACAACGCCGGGCGCAACATCATCCAGTCCCGCGGCATCGTCGCTGAGTCCACCGCCGCCGCCATGGTCGCCGCCGCCAAGATCCAGGGCGCTGGTATCGCTACCGTCGGCCTTGCCGGTGCTGGTGTCGGTATCGGCACGGTTTTCGGTGCCCTCATCCAGGGTGTCGCCCGCAACCCCTCCCTCAGGGGTCAGCTTTTCCAGTACGCCGTTCTGGGTTTCGCCTTCGCTGAAGCCACCGGTCTCTTCGCCCTCATGATGTCTTTCCTCCTCCTCTACGTCGCATAGATGGCTTCTTGCATTGGGCCACTCTGCTGTCGGGTCTCCGGAACGGGTCTCAGGGTGGAAAATTCGGCGGATGGGTGTGTGCATATAGGACGACTCCCCTTTCCTTAGTCTAGTGGCCGGTCAGATTGTGTAAAACATGTACTTTAGATCAGCAATCTGAAGAGCAAGATCCCACTTCACTGCTCTTAATCTGATTTCCGATCCGAGGTCCAACTGCGGAGCCCCTACTTGTGCCGTGAAGCCTGCCAACCACCCGTGATGAAGCCAATTGACTCAATTGCATGCAAAAAGCCAATCCCGAAGCTTTCTAGACGTCGTCCGATGTCGTCCGCCCAGAACTGGCGTTGGAGCTCCGTCAATATGGCAGCTTACGAACGCCAAGCCTTTTGCTGAACCTCACCTGTCAGGCTCTGCACCGTTGGCGATCGTCTACGCCACACCACGCCTGAGGAGGCCTTCGTTCTATTTCAATCGTACATGAGACTACCAAGCCATTCCGTTGGCCATCATTATAGGCCATGATCTGGCCATTGGTACCTTGGAGAAGCTCTGTGGGCCACTGCCTGCCTCCCCTCCACGATGCGCAGCTCTCGGGAACGCCCACGACGGAGGAATTCACACCAAGACACAGATGCTCTACCACTCTGAGACACAATGAACCCATTCCTAACCCTGAAGCTATGTGAAGAGGTGTTGTTTCTCGAAGTAAAAGCTTCGTCTGCATACTGACCCCGCAGCCACGCTCGACGCATCGTGAATGAAGCCGCTGTAAGCCCCCCGCATCAAAAGTTGACGCACTGAGCTAACTAGCAGCTAGATTAGATGCAAGACTACCCTACGATCATAATATATCCTGTGCACCGAATCCTCAGAACGCCGGCCGAGTTCCGCTCCCCTGTGTGCCTGGCCTACCACGATAGTCGACATGTGCGAAGCGACCACAACAGGATATATCATCGCCCGAGACAAGCCTTTGCCAATTCAAGATCCATCTGATACCATACACTGTGAAGCAAAACAAGCTTCGTGGCGGGATCGCAGCCGGCATGATACCACGCCTCATGCCACCCCTCTGTTGCGACCATCGTCAGGTAGTAGCGCCTCGGTGCAGCGGCTTGCCGCTCGTCTCTTCTCGATCCTAGGATCAAGCAAGCACACACCCGTAGACCAGTCGCTTTGCTGGAACTGGATCGGGAAGGCGTTTCCGTGATGTTTCAGAAACGCCTCAAAACTTGAATCGCCTCACAGCGATCCGAAACATGATACTAATAGAGGAAGACGACGAACAAACTTTCTGGGTCTTCCATGTTTCTCACGGGAGTTGTGCAGCTGCGTTCTCCCTAATCCATATGCTGCCGCACGGCTGCACATGTTCCGTGAAACTTGAAGGCAATTTGATACAACCTTCCAAATCAGATTCCGAAAGACCGTGATCGCCAACTAAATAGTTATTCTATTCTGGAGTGTGCTGTATATATTCCGGCCACATGTCCTGCGAGCCAAGTTCTCTATTCATTCCAATCATCCATACTAAAGTTTTAATTCCTGTGCAGGTCACGTTCACTACTTCTTGTTTATATATTTATACATATTCCGAATCTTCTCCTTACCACCCTAATCAATCAATATGAGATTCACTTCCATCGTTGCCGTTGCGGCTTTCTCGGGTGCTGTCTTTGCTTCAGGTAAATCTAATAAAAGAGTGACATCCGCCTTGTATCTGACATGAGATATAGAGAAGCGGGATCCCCAAGACGATGTTGCCTCTATCCTCGAGGCTCTAAGCGCCAACAACCCCGATGATGCTGCCGCCGCTGCTGCTGTCATGAACGTCAAGATCCGGTCCGCCGCGCCCCAAGATGATATCGATAGTATCCTCGCCGCCCTGGCCGCCAACAACCCCGACGATGCCGCCGCTGCCCGCACCACAGTGCAGAGGCGCCAGGTTCAGCAGGGAGGCGACGATGTCACTGCCATCTTGGACGCACTACGAGCCAACAACCCCGCCGATGCGGATGCAGCCGAGACTGCGATGACCAAGCGTCAAGTACAGCAGGGTGGTGATGATGTCACCGCCATCCTGGATGCTTTGAGGGCCAACAACCCCGCCGATGCGGATGCGGCTGAGTCGCAGATGACAAAGCGTGAGGCCCAGAGCGACATCGACAGCATCCTCGCGGCTCTTGCTGCCAACAACCCCGATGATGCCGCTGCGGCCCGCCAGATGGTGCAGAGGCGTCAGCAGCGCCAGCAGGCTCAGGGCCCGGATGAGATGACGGAGATTCTAGATGCGTTGAGGGTGAACAACCCCGCTGACGCAGATGCGATTGAGGCCACCATGAGCTATTAAATCATAGTCCAGACTCGGCAATGTAAATACTAGGGGTTGTGGGGAAGAAATTGTGCATATTGATTACTTGAGAAGGGGGGCGTTGGGATCCGAAGAACATGACTGTATGTATATAAGGGCTTTAATGAATTGGGAAAATATAAATAAGTATTGGGGTATGACTCTCACTAATGCACTCGTTTGGGCCCTATTATCTGTCTAGCTTTGTAGGGAGTGGTGATGATGATGAGTTGTGTACTAGAAGGAGAGATCTTGGGGTTGGACGTCGAATGGGTGCGGAGTGGAGTAGACGTCGTCGTTTACCGGTTCATAACTGTGATATATGACAGGGACTTGGGAAATGGTTACAGCGCTTAAGTATAACTGCTCATTGAATGCAGTAATATCTTCTTTATCGACCTTTTTGTAAGTTGTGGAACATTTTTCCTAGATAGCGATTTAGGAAGATTTAGAGGTTTAAGTTCTATTAGAGGAAGTTAAGATAAAGGAATATCTTAGGACGATACTTATATGCGCACTAAAGGACTACGTATGTTATATGTTCATTGCAATATGTTCAAGACACCTGTAATTGAACTTGGCCACTGGAATAGATGTGGAGTTGTGCTTTTGTGTTCTTACCACTAGATTGACATACAGCAAAAGGACAGGGGGAGAAACCAAACATATGCTCTAAACCCGCGGAAAACTATTCGATAAACTTCATCGCAAAATACATGATGCACGGTGCTCAAAAATGGTATCTAAATCTGAATCATCAGCCAACACCCAAAAGAAAATGGCCAACACTCCACATCCACACCCATTAAAACTAGTAAAATTAGCCATAAGTAAGTATTTTTTTAGCAGCACAGAACACCAATTACCTTGTCTGCATCGTAAAGCGAGTAACTCAGATACGAGCCTGGCGCGCCTGCCAACTGAGCAGGACTTGGATCCCGGCGAGAACAACGGCAAGAGTACCGAAGACGATTGTGATAACGGTGTCGACGTCGGCATGCCATTCTGCGTTAGGGAAGGTGGTTGCAGAGGGAGTGGGAACGCGAGTGTTGGAGGCCATCGGGATAAAGTTGAAGCGGAGGGTCGGTGGGGATGGTGGGTAAATCGTTGTGGAGGTTGGGATGCTTGGCAAATGGTGGTGAAAAGGCCCACCAACGTCCGTTACAAGTGCGATGGGTATTGGGTGGGTTGTTGAATAGACAGAGCAATGACAGCAATGTAAAGCAATGTAGAGCAATGTAGAGCAACGTAATTAAGGATATGGTTGAGCGACCTACAAGTAAGATCTTCCACTTGGGCTATTCGTACCAAAATTCTCCCAAGAGGCTCATCTCTATCGACCTTTAATAGTTACCGTTAATAGGATAGGCTTGTTGGGTTGTAAGCGATGAACAGCGCCACCAACAGCGCTATGCAACAAGACAGCACCTCAGCAACACCTCAGGCTGTGATTGGTGCCTCATCAAAGTGGCTTGCTCCATCGAGATCTAATAACTTGTATTTCTTTAGAGTATGCTTGCGTTTTTTCACTTATGTATATATATTTAGTCTATTCTTTCTATAATTGACGTGGTTCTTCTACTTGAATTTGCTACCTACAGCTTCATCTCTTAATAGCAGCTGCTTTCTTAGGTGCAGTCCGCTTAGATGGGAGATTAAGTTGGGATCTGGTGTAAGAATATTGCCTCGGTGGTCAACCGTAGTCGATCAAAGAAAGATGTTCTAGAGTAAAGGTTGGTGGTGGTGGGGAAGCAAGACAATAGGTAGGCACTTCAGTTCAGCAAGTGCAAGGATGCTTCGTGAAGGAGTTGGTGATATTCACATTAAAGTGTCATGGGACCACGGGACAAATTCTCGTATTCCAAGGAGTGTAAGATGCTCAGATTGGTACCAGATATAATGCCTAAGCGGCGGTTCTCATTTACAGATAACATACCAACATACCAACATATTCAACATCTTCTCTCTGCACACCTGCCACCAACACCGAGTCTGCAACTTTTATTCGCCTCAAAGGGTATTCGACGCTTGGCGTTGCTCAACCGCAATCACATATATTCACTGCATAGTGCTGTCACCTTCCTGTAGTAGCTGTCAGTCGCCAGTACGTACAGGCACTGGAGAGTAGACCTTACCTTGGTGGTGGGCCTGGATTGCTCGAATGGCCAACCAGCCGAGTAGAACCTGGAGTCCAGCCAAGATAAGACCGGTAGTATCGAAGAATATGGAGAGCGGCGTGTTGCCGTCGGTGTGCCATGCTGTACCGTTGGGTTTGAGCATATTGGCATGGAAGTTAGCCAAGCGAGGAGGGGTAGTGGATGGCGGGAACTGAAACGTATGGGAATCGAGGATATGTGATTGTGCGTCAAGGCGGATAGAGAGATAGATGATGACGAGCGACGACTCGATGTCAGGTCTTCGTTCGAATCCTCGACGGTTATCTGTTTGAATAGCAAGGTGCAGAAGTGGAGGCTGAGAGTTCAAAAAGAATATTAGATACTTGAAGGGTTAAATAGTGTGGAGAATTCGGTGGCGGCTGTGCATTGTGGTACCAGACACCCGAGAATGCACGACTGAAGCCAAGGCGAACAGACAGTGTCCAAGAGACAAAAACGAACTGGAAGATTTTGAATGTGAGCTCTCACATTTTGACGTTAACGGATCGGAGGCTCTCGTACCTGCGTAATCGGCCCCGAAGCTTTGATTGGTCGCTCGAGGCTTGATGCATCATCTTTAGCCCAAAAGTGTGTGCATTTGCGTGACTGCGCCTTCTGTAACACTTCGAAGATGCCACTTATACCCGGCGGAGCTGCCATTGCTGCAGCGAGCTGCATGTGTCTGAAGGTTGTGTCCCGTCGTACACCGGAGCCCTGCTCTTCTGATCGCCTCTTGGGGTCCTCCTGCCGCGAACTTTGCTCGTATTCCCACCTACTGCATGTCTGTGGCAGATACACACGCGCGCGCTCATTGGGATATGGTCATGTTAGTGCCATAACTGATAGGTTGTTGTTTGGTCGTCGTACAAGTTGGCGTGTTACAAGACGGTGTTTCTTTTTGTGACTCGAATTGGTTTTCTCGCTTGCCCTTGCAAACCATGCTTCCTGCTGTGCTGTCGTATCCTTGCCGTATGTTGTATCAGGTTGAAGAAGATTTATGTGACGGTTGCTGACGTACACTTGCGTTGGTAGAAATAGGCTAAGCATATTCTAGGTTAGTCGGAACTTGAGATCTCGATAACTCTCCTCTACCATAACTGCTATATACCCAAGATGGCAATTATTCGTCCCATACAGAACATGGCTTATCCCCCATCATTCGGACATATCTCTAGTCTCTTCCTTAATATAACTTTACCCAGAACAGTCGTGGACAGTGTCTTCCCGCACGATAGCCGGCACCATTGCGGTCGCCATTACTGACCCCAGCTTTCCATCCCTCTTTGCGCTCTCCTGCATGTCGTTGTTGCTCCGAGTCTCGCTACGCGAGCAGCCCACTTTCGCACCAATCCCAGGCCCCGCGGGCATCTCCCCTCTCACCTACCGACTCCTACTTCGCTGCAGATCCCGTATCTATGTGGTAAGTGCTCGATGCGTTGGTGGAGCTTGACCTGGGTAGGGACAGCATACCGTCCCGAGCCCCGCTATGCACTACTCCCTCGAAATAGTAGTGGAAGAGGTGCACGATAGAGACAATGTATTAGAGCCTCGTAGTCCCTGCAAGGAGTTTTAGAGCTAGCAACGAAAAGCTAGTGTATTAGTCTGTGCTTATTAGCATCTGTAACTTCTTCTAATATAGGAGGAAAGAAGTTTATTGCCTTCACTGTTGCCTGGCTTGCTTATTCAGATTAGATAAATCCAAGATTCGAATATAAAGAAGCCACATCATGGTAGGGAAAATCGCCTCAAATGCGCTTCTTGTACTTACCTTAGCGCCTGGAAAATATGCGATCTGCTGGCCTATGTAACTTGATATGTGCTCGAGTTTAGAGCGTGATTAAAGCTCGAGGTGGAGGATAATGTGAAATAGCTTGGGTTGATGCACCCCCACGTCCTCCCGAGTCGACAATTTCTCGGCGAGCTGCGTCCGCCTCCGAGAGGGACTTGATCAGGGGCTTGACTTCCACAGCGGAGTGCTACTAGGATTAAATATCAATCTTAATATCTAGCAACGGTCTACTATTGTAGACCAATAAAAATATAGTCAATTATTTTTCTCCGATTATCTACTACTGCTACCAAAAACATCATGGACATGATTCTAACAGGTATTCCACTCCGCCCCTTGCCCAATTGCGCTCAATAAACTTATTTCAGTTGGAAGTTTTCTGTTGAAAGGTTAGTAACCTGTATATAGAGGGCATGCAGGGAACAATGTACCTCAGATACGGGCCTGGAGAGCTCGAGCGCTGCACCAGCTGAGGAGAACCTGGAGAACAGCTAATATAATACCGATTGTGCCAAAGAAGATAGTAAGTACAGTGTCGCCGTCAGCCTGCCATGCTATACCGTCGGGATTAGGCATGCTGGTGTTGAAGCTGGACATGTTGAAAGAGAGAGAGCAAGTGTATAGTGTATGGTATCTGATGGACAATGTATGGTAACGTACTTCACAAGTAACCGGGCCACACAAGTAATCGGGCCACCTCTGCCAAGACCCCACCAAAATCGCGACTCTATTACTTTGAAATACAATGCCTC